>ML811542.1:34649-103766 GCA_009831015.1 Picea engelmannii | reverse complement strand
TTTCTGTTTTATATTTCAGCTGTAGATTTCTGCATAAATTCAGATTTTATATCAGCAGTGATAATTTCTGGTTTAGTTAATTTATTGGCAGCAATCTCGGTGACTAAGATATAGGGGTAAATTCAACACCTAGCAAGTCAAACTCACACAATGCAAGTAAACACATTGATGCAGCCAATGACTTATGAGTACTCACAGGTCATTCATTGAGTCAACGAATCCAGCTTGTTGAGCCCAAGTTTGACTCATTGGCAAGTCGAAAAAACTCATTTAACCAGCAAGTCAAGTTATACTCATGAGTTCAGAGTATCTTGCAAGTCCTGTTACTATGCATAAGAGGGTTAAGCTGCATTATTTGTGGAACAAACTGGCAATGCAATTCCTCACACTGATTTTGTAAAGCTTCATCTATAAGACCTCGGACAGATGCAAGTTTATCAAGGTTGCTCTAAAGGGTAGGAGTGTTGACTGGTAGCCATCTGGAGGGGGGTATGTTGTGAAGAAAGGTGATCTAAAGGAGATTTGGGTTGAACTTCTTGCTTCTTGTATGTCACATATTCCAAATGGGCATGTAACTTCTAAGTTTTGCTGCTCGTCAAGTTCTGATACCAAACCAATCCTTGTACCCAGGATTATATTGTGAGTGTATATTCAAAGAACAAAAAGTAAATAGAGAAGCTATTAACACAATATGCTAGAGTGTTGAAGAGTAGAGAGAGCAGCATTCACAAAGACAATCCGCCTCAATACAATAAAAACTCACTAATATTACAGTATAAGCTTGTAACATAAAATATAGAGTACAATATCAATAAGTGTGTCTGAGACTGTAGGAGTAGAGATGCTCTGTGTAACAAGTCCTAAGGAGGGTAGGGTTGTGTAGGCAAGTAATGTATATTACAGACTGTGTGCTCTAGCTGTTCAGGAGTTGTGCAAGGTTCTTTCTCACTGTTATTCAAACATACATGTGAGGTACAATGGCTCAACTTTTGTGTTCTTACTCACCACATTCCATCTTCGGCTGTCATTCCTCTCTTCATCTTCATTTTCATTAATTTTGTAATGACTATCCTACCATAAATTAACTTCCTCCTATAGAGTAATCACGAAAGAATGGTAACTAAAACAGCAGCCAGATGGAAATTCAGTTATGTGAGGCAATCCAATTCCCAAAATGGACACAGAGACAGTTAGTCTTCTAGGTACACATCAGTTCATATCCCATGTTGATCTGCATGGTGAAGTCACAGTCACTGAGAGTTCACAAAGGAGGGTGCAAGTGATTGAGGTTCCACAGAAGAAGGCTGCAGCAGCATGTGTCTCTACAGAGGAATTTAAAAGGAAGTTGTGTGCATTGAGATCAAGAGGAAGGGCTTGTCAGTGCTTGCAAAGCTGCAGGAGCCCGCAAGAGAGGCTCAGGCACCATTGAGGCCTGCAATGTAAACCACAGTTGCTGTTGCTTGTTGAAGCAAGTTGGCCAAGGCTTGCAGAAGCCTGTGAATGGAAATAGGCTCTGATCAAACGTCACAATGAGATTTTATCCCTGAAAGATAAGGGTCATGTCTTCAATATGTGATATTTTTTGCCGCTACCTCAATATTTAACACATAAATTAACTACTGCATCCTAATACTAGCCATGGCCCATGGTTGTTTTCTCAATTTTGCATTGGCAACATTTACTAGCCAATCCATGGAGTGCTTGAATATACAAACAACCATGAGTGCTTCAAGTTCAATTTGATATATAATATCAAGGATCCCAATGTGCTAGGAAAATTTATAATATAAGCTATTGACCATAAATCCATTATACTAAATACAGACTCTCAATTTTTAAGTATGATATACAAAAGGGTTTACATGTTTGAATACAAGCAAACAATAAGAAGTAATTCCTATTAGATGTCTTCTTAATCTCTGAATTTCTTGAAATACCATATAATTTTTTTCTCCAAGGTAATTTCTTGAAATACCATATAATTGTTTTCTTCAAGGTAAAAGCTACAATGGCGCTAATCAGATTCAGGATTTTATTGATAATTATTAATAACCTTTTTTCCTAGGGAAAAGATTCTGTGTTAGCAATATAAATGCATGATTTTGTGCCCAGACAGTAATGTCTAGCTCTCAAACGCCATAGCATTTGAAGTACACACATTACTTGGATCTCTCCTTATAAGTACTTAATACATATTTCCAAGTGCCCATTCTAAATGTGAAATATTGATGTATTTTTATTTTTGTATCGTGAGCAACCATGTGTTCATTTACACATCACTCCTATAATCAAGAGCCGACTAAAATCAGTATCAAATCCCAAGATGTAATTGATTGTATGCAATATTAGTTTAAATAAGAAAGAGACCACATTGCACTCTCAAGCAAAGATATCTTTCTACTTAAGGGAGCTCCTCTGCCATATACAATATATAGAGTTGAAAATACAATCTCCACATATTCTTGAGCAAAGTCGGCATTTTATCCACTCTGAAAAGTCTATTGAGTCTTCCCCACCTTACTCCATTTTTGGCCCAGTTAATTTGGTAATTAGGACTTCATGTTCAGAGGCAACTTAATTTTCAGTTATGTACAGTAGTTGAAATCTTTAATGTATGTTTTTCAGGGCACAGCCCTAACTTGCCCTGTGTTAAGGAATGGAAATGATAATAAAATTGAACACAAAATACATATATGCACTAGATTTTGGGCAGCTATGGACTCTAAGAGGAAACTGCCCAATTCTTTTTTGCAATGAGGGACAATCTGCCAAAGGCAAGGGTATCTCTATGAGAGAAGGCAATCATCTAAAATGTCTTTCTAGAAACAGCCCTTAATTATGCATAAGCGAAAGGTTGTAAGACTATTTTGATGCATCATCCCCCTAATTTACTTTGCTAATTAATTTCCAAACACTCTCTCATACACAATCCATGCTCACAACAATCTACAGTTGTCCTACAGTCCATTTGAACAACAATCAGCCACGCCTTATTGCTAGAGTCGGTGTCTCTAGAGTTTCAACTTTCAACAACTATTGCTTTGTTCGCAGTTGGGATTCTGCGGAAATTGTCATCACTTCAAAGTGCATCCCATCACTTTCTCATGAATTTCCTCCTGGGGTTATGTACAATGATGAAACATTCCCAACGAAATGAAAACCCAGGCAGCATATCACTTGAGCTGATAAGAGGGGCCCAAGTTCCCAATTCAACCTTGATAGAGTGAGGGCCTATGTAGAATTGTGTGCAGAAGTGCATAACTCTGCTGCCAGTCAGATCAGCAGCACTTCTTGTAAAGTACTTACCATTACTAGATAAAGACTAAAATTTGGGGAAAAGCATTCTGTCCTATTCTAATGACATAAAAAACTATGGAAAATGAATGAATCCACTGAAAACTGATCTTCACTGTTTTGAGGCGAAACCTGCTATGGGACCACTGAGTCAAGCTCATCTGGCCCTTGACTTTATCAATTACACAGTTGAGAACGAAGGTAAACTCTGGCTACTAACAAGAAAAGAATGTTACCCATGAGGCTGCATGTATCCCAGTTCTGACAAGCTACCAGCAAGTACGGAAACAAATAACTTGGATATCTAACAGCAGGAAATCGATCATTCAATAAAGTTTATTATCTAGTCTGAAAGCAAAAAGCAGAATGAAACAATACCCGCTGTGAGTTTCAATAGCTTCCACTTGGCGCAGCACAACCCAGAGCCAGAATGTAATCATATGTCCTGGAGCAATTGCCGGTCCGAGAAACGTAGGGATCCCAAGTATCAACACCTCTGACCAATGTGCATATGGAGCAGCAAAGCCCATTGGAGCAGTGAACTCGTGGTGAATATGATGGATCTTCTCATAACCCCATTTGCAGTGTAGCCACCTGTGTATCCAATAGTTGCCATAGTCTTCCACCATGAAATACACTGCAAGCTGTGCAAAAATCTCCCACAGGGAAGGCAAGGGCAGGCTTGTTCTGATACCCACAAGCTGTATGCAAAACAAAATCCAATCTATCATTTGTTAGTATCATTGCTGAGATCCACTGTAAAGTCTGCTTGCTAAACATCCTATATTGTGGGCATGTCCTAAGGCCTTTGGTCCAAAAAGATTGTTGGTTGTAGCATTTTTCAATACAGGGAGGTAATTAATTGCCAGGCCCTATTTCTCCCCAGGTAATTAAAGTTTTTTCATCAATATAAATAAACTGAAAACAATTAACAGCACTGTTTTGTTGGTTGAATACAGAGTTTCTGATTGAACAAGTACAGAACTCATTTTGTTAATACAAAATCAGAAAATAAGAACACAGACAACAATGAAGAGCAGGCTTACCTTGATCAAGGGATATGATGTCAGCTGCAGAGGTCCCACGACTGCGAAGAACACAAACAAGACAGCCTTGTAGCAATACAGCATTTCAGACATGGGAGTCTGAATTTTGGGCTGAATCTTGTACTTCTGCAAGCTCTTGAACTTCTTGGTGTCCATAAGAGCGAAGGGCAGGGGGGCGATTGAGAAAACGATGAGGAGAAACACGATGTTGTGGTAGTAGAGGATGCTGTCAGGTATTCTGGCTGAATATTTGAACCAGAGAGTTTCCCAATACGATAGGGCCCTGCCCAGGTTAAGCTCTGCCTGCTCTAATGTTTCAAAGGGCAGCATTGTAAATTGGTCTGGAGCTTGCCACAGCACCCCAACTGACCAGATCTAGGTAATGAATCGAAACCAATGCGAGGGAATGAATGAATCTCTTTTTATAACATGGCCCAGATTGGATCACTAGATTTTCTTTTGATAGATGAAAAACATAACAGAATTATATCAGTTAATAGGCCAGTGTTGAGCTGTATTTCTCATGGCTGTTGCTCCTGCCACTTGTATGGACAAGCCCAAAAAGGGCAAATGAGTTTATGGTCAGACGCATGCAAACGTGAAACTAATCAATTGCTTTCAAAATATTGCTGGCTATTTTGGCCTAGTTGTCCTCTACTCAATTAAAATTTATTGCGCTTGTTTTTTTATCGTGTAAAGTTACTACTTGAAAAAGTGTGCAGACACTAATAAAAAATCGGATCACCTAGTCTGCATCCTATGTTTTCTGGGAAATTGGATTGAGTGAATAGTATGTAGTAAAAAATTGGATCACCAAGTCTGTATCCTATGTTTTCTGGGAAATTGGATTGACTGAATGGTATTTTGAGGGACTGTCTTGTGAAAGTTTGTACAAGTTCTTGCTTAAAGATTCGTAAGGAGTCTGAAATGTACTAAATACGCTTTGTGTGAATACCAGTATACTTTGAAATATTAGTTTGTACTAGTATGGTATGATATTGATGGCTTTTGAGTTCCCTTGAATGACCTTGGTTCACGGTCATTGAGTTGGTGTGCTGGGGTGTATTCAAAATCTTAGCGTACTAACACAAAAGGAAAATCCATGTCGCATCATGTCTATGTCAACATGGCTATTTAAAGAGAGTTTAATTTAAAGAGAGTTTAATAAGTATATGATGTTTCACTCTCGAAAATATTAATGAGACGATATTGTTAGTTTATTTTGCATCGTTTAAAAAATTATTTTATGATTTGAGTGATTTTGAAAGAAATTGTTATTTTATATTTAAATTTAAATTTAACTTTATAATATGTTTATTTTTAAGTTTTTTATAATCACTCATAAATTGGTTGTAGGGTGGGTATATATACTTGCCTAATTTTTCTCTTAAAAAAATATAAATCTCAAGTCTTTTATAATTATAAAAATTTTAGTTGTAATTTCAATGATATTCAAGTGTCATTAGTCTTTTTATAATTATAAAAATCTTAGTTGTAATTTCAGTGATATTCAAGTGTTACTTTGATTTACCACACTTGGTGTCAACAACATGGAAAACGTGGTCACAGGAATTGTACTTATTCAAACTTTTGGTTCATGCAAGATAAATCCTTATTTGGACATTTACACTAGAACTATGTTGGTCATATCACTTGAAATGGTTCTTGGTCCATCCAAGCCCCAAATTGTTCAGAGTACCCCATTCCCTCCTCATAGTTAGGTGTATCCATTTGACTTTGTCATCCACATACACAAGCCCTTACTCTATGTTTGCAATCGCTGATAGCAAGAAAGTTATTATGCATTACAATAATTTAACAATTGAAGTAGACCAATCTTGTTACTCCCTAACAAAAGATGTTCCTTACTTTAGCACTAAGAAAAAGGAGGAGTTTTACTTTGGAAGGCTAGCCTTTGTAATTCATATCAAGCACACCTTCAAATCATCAATAGCTCAACTTCTTAATTGATCTATTCTACATATACCTTCATTCGAATCCAAGTACATGAAGCACATCCATGGGCTAACTTACTACCATGTGGAAAGACATCATTAAGATAATTTGATAATCTCAACATGATATGCTCTTGGAAGATCACATATTTATCTTTCATTGTTCCAACAAGTGTTTTAACAATGGTTGCTTCAAGCTTTTCACCTTTAATAGGCAACTATGTATTAGTCTGAGTGTTTCTTCTATTTTAAGTAATGAGTATTACGTGAAACTTTCTTTAATATTTTCTCTTTATATGTATATGATTTTTATTGATTGACGATTGGGTTTAGCTTAGGTGGTTGGGAGGAATGATGTTATCCTCCCCACCTAAGTTAAATTTTAGCCAATGATATGTTGAGCTCTTAACAAGTATATTATTGTAATGGCTTCAAGACCTATTGTTGATCGGCCTTGTGCCCTAAAGATTATAGGGTTAACATTGGGTACCATCCTCGAAATGAGGGGAAGTGCTCGGGGGTTTTCCCCAGGATTTATAACCTAGAAAAAATATGATTTTTATTGATGGTTGATTTTCTAGGCAGTAATGGGCTTTATAACCTGGGAAAAAATATGATTTTTATTGATGGTTGATTTTCTAGGCAATAATCATAGCTAGACTATGCAATTTATGGAGTGTAACAATGTCAATAGTTGGCAAGATCGTAATTGATTAGCTATGCAAATTTTTAGCTTTTCACTCAACTAGGATAATTGAGATCCACATATCAAGTTGAAAGGGTCGCCAATGTATGTAGCACTTTGTAAATTTTTCATGGAAGCAATTTTTTCTTTATTAAAAAAAACAAATTAAGTAATCGATGATACACTTAGCACCCCTTGTGTCCATATATTATAACCTCAAACTAACCTCAATTCTCCTTAAAGCATGTTATTTTAAAGTCTATTGGGTTGTGGTTAAGTGGCAAGTCGAAGCGCTTTTTTGAATATGACAAAATCTTGGTGGACGAGCTCCAATAAAATCATGTCCAAGATTAGATGAAAGTCTTCACAACCTTAATGGGCCATGGGTGCAAAGAAAACTTGAGTGGTTTTGTTCACACGCTAAGCCCAAATGCTCATGTTAAAAAAAACAAGTGAATGATATTATAAGCAGACCCAAACAATGGATAAAAATAGTCATTGTAGACATTATGTTAGAGGTAGGAGGCACATGTGCGTATGCATTCAAATAAACATTGGCATTGATACTCTTGGTATGTGAAGATTGTGATACTTTTACACTCTTTTAGCTAAGATATTGTTAATCTTCCACCATCCAATGCCTTTATTCTTGATTCAATAGTGTCTAAAAGAGATGTTCATAAAGCAATTATGGAAGAAGTTCATGTAACATATCTAAGGTATATTTGAGTTTCATCATGGGAGCCATATTTTGTTGTACTTCGTCATTGTTATTGTACTTATCTCCATATTAAGAGTGATTTCATTGTCACTTTGAGCTATCTTAATGGCCAGCTCTCATAGTGTTTGCTTTCATCATAGGGAATTTAGGGTTCATGTCAACGAAGGATGGACATCGACCATCATAATCATCATGATTTGTGTATATGTAAGTTACGTAATAAAGGACAACCGGGAGTTAGCATTGGTGCCTTTTCTTATGATTGGTGGCATTTTATTAACAAGTACAAGCATAAAGCGCAACCGAGGGTTAGCATTCTTGAATGTTTATGGTCCATGTATGGAACGTATAAAATTATGGAAGTTGATTGCTGAAAGTGGTTTACTGGATATCAAGAATCTTATTATTGTTGGTGACCTAAATTTTGTTAGCGCCTCGGAGGAGGTTTGGGAGGGTACCTCCAGGCAAGCTATTTTTGGTGACTTTTACAAGGGCCTTTTTGGGGATAAAAAGTTGATTGATATGAAGCCAACAAAGTTGGTTCCGACGTGAAGAAACGACAGGACGGAAGTGGAAGCAATGGCAAGAAGGTTAGACAGGTGTATAGTCACAGAAGACTTGTTATTAGAGGTGGGGGTGTATCGGTCTTGGGTTGAATACCCATTCATCTCAGATCATGCACCCTATTCTATTACAATTGGAAGCCTCCCCGAATCAAAAAGCCATTCCTTTCAAATTTAATGCTCATTGTCTAACGAACTCGGATTTTGGGAACTTGGTTCGTGCAACTTGGAATGATCCTATTTTTTTGACTAAATTTGGGTTCAGAAACTGGCTCGTTTGGAAGTTAAAGATTTTAAAAGAAAAAAAAAACATTGGTTTAGAAAGAAACAGGAAAGAAACTTCGAAAAACTTAAAGATTTAGAAGCTGGCATCAAGTCTTCTATCATTATCCTGAATGCAGATACTACAAACCTGGAAGAAGGAAGGAGCTTGCGTAAAAAAGAAATGGAAAGAAACGTGATCCTTAGAGGTACAGAAGAATCATGGAGATTACGCAGCCGAGCAATTTGGTTGGCGAGTGGAGACAACAAAACAAAATTCTTTCATAACTTTGCAAATTTCAATCAAGCTAGAAAACACATTTCGAAAGTTACGGATAATGAAGGGTCAAAATTCATAGAGCCGGTAGCTATAAAAAAGGCAGCCTTTAAACATTTCAAATGTTTCTACAAGGAACAAGAGACTCTAAACATGGTTGAAAAAGTCATTTTGCAAGTATTTTCCCAAAAATCTTCAAGGAGGAGGACTCAATCAGCCTCAATCAATCGATTACTATGGAGGAATTAAAATCGGTTCTATTCAAGTTCAAAAAAGCCAAGAACCCAGGCCCGGATGGATGGACCTCTGAATTTTTCACTCATTTCTTTGATGTAGTGGGCCAAGACCTTCTTGATCTAGTGGAAGAAACGAGAAGGTTGGGATCGGTGGGGGGCAACCTAAACTCAACATTCTTGGCATTAATTCTGAAGACTCAAAAGCCCAGTACCTTTGATGATTTCTGACTGATTTCTTTATGTAATTTATGTTATAAATTAATTTCCAAGATTATATCCAATCGAATCAAACCCTTTCTATCAAGCACTCTCTCTGAAGAACAGTTTGGATTTCTCCATGGGAGGAGAATTTAGGAAGCTATCGAAACAATACATGAAAGTTTACACCGTATAAAAAAAAAGAAATTAAGTGCACTAGTATTAAAACTGGATTTAAGGAAGGCATATGACTGTGTAGATTGGGACTTTCTAAGACTCATTCTGATTTCAACAGGATGCAGAACTCAACTGACAAGCTGGATAATGGCTTGTGTTTCTTCACTTACCTTCGTTGTTTTAATTAATGGAGAAGCGACATATTTCTTTAAAAATGGTAGGGGAATGCGACAAGGGTGTCCTTTGTCGCCCCTACTATTTATCCTCGTTATGTAAGGGCTCAGTCTATTGTTGAAATCTGCTCAGGGAGAAGGTAAAATCTTGTGTATAAAAGTCTCCAGTCTTTATAAGATTCTGCATGTTTTATTTGTTGATGATATTATTATTTTGACGAGGGCGGACTTAAAGGAGTGGTGGGAGATAGACAAAATCATTTGTTTTTTCTGCAAAGCATCTGGACTAATGGTTAATTAGTCCAAATCTACAGTTCTTCATGCAGGATTTTCAAGTAATGATCTTACTCCCTACAAAAATCTCCTCCCCTATTCTTTCATGGAATTGTCTGCAGGGTTTAAGTATCTCGGCTATTGATTAAAGATTGGATCCTACAAAGTTGAAGATTGGGACTGGCTCCTAACTAAAGTTATGAAGAGGATAGAGGTATGGTGCAATAGATGGATTTCATTGAGGGGTAGATATACACTGGTGAAATCAGTTTTAGAAGGCCAACCAGTGTATTGGATGTCATTGGAAGCCATTCCTTGATCCGTTTTAAATCAAATTCGGAAATTGATGTTCACGTTTTTATGGAATGGTAGCAAAGATTCTCAAAAAATCCATTTATGTAGATGGGATCTACTTTCAAGACCCAAAAAATCTGGGGGATGGGGGATAAGAAATCTAGCATTATTCAATACGACACTCAACGCAAATTCATTGTGGAGGGTCTTAACTCTACAGGGGATATGGCATAAACTCATAAGAGATAAGTACCTGAAGAAATTTACGGTTATTGAATGGGTAAGACTCACTAACAATAAAGTGAATGCGGCATTGAGGATGTGGAACAACATGGTACATTCTGTACATGTAATCCTTCATTTGCTGAGCTAGACACCAGGGAAAGGAAGTAGCATTTATCCTGGAAGTAGCATTTATCAAATTTTTGGCTTAGGACAAAAGGCCATCCTGTCCGATCAGATGAAAACAATCCTCACCCAAAAAGGGATTGTTACCCTGGATCTGACTTCGGTCTATCAATACCTGATTACATCTTCTGAAAAATGGATTAGCGCAAATGATCTGGGGATCTGGGGTAATTTAGAAGCTGAATGGGATCAATATCGTAGAGATTTAAATGAGGCAGGGGTTTCTCTATGTGAGAAGGAGGACACTTTAATCTGGACAGGAGGGGATTCCTCGAGTAGAATGACAGTTAAAAATATTTATGCAACACTTATTTCTACCTTTGAGTGGCCACGGGCAAAGGGGTGGAAATATAAGTTATGAAAGTGGGAAATCGAATTGAAGAAAAAACTTTTTATCTGGTTGGTTGTCGAAAACAAAATACTAACGTGGCAAGTATTGCAGGGTAAAGGTTGGCAGGGCCCTGGGCGGTGCCCTTTATGCAAGTCTGAAAATGAAGACGTGGATCATCTCTTTGTCCACTGTCGATTTACCCAGACAGTTTGGAAAAATTTAGCTATCCGTCTCAACAAAAAATTTCACTGGAATGGACAGTCACTTTGTCATTGCTTTGAGGCCTCGATGAGAGACAAAGACTGCTCAATTTTACTGGCTGTCCATCTTTGTTGTAACATTTGGCACGAAAGAAACCAAGCTTTAATTGAGGATAAAACCCCTTACTGGATGGTTGTCTTTATTAAAACTCTTAGGAGCTACTGCCCTAGTAATAGCCCAAAAATAAAAAATGCTATTAAAAGGACCCAGTGATAGAGGTTATTGATCATTTAATTGCTTTCTTCGATGGGGCATCTATTTTAAAAGGCATGAACCATGGGGCTGGGGGAGTCTTCAAGTTTTATGCTAAAAAAGTATATAGATGGCACATAAATGGAGGCAGTGGCACAAATTCAAAAGCTGAATTACTGGGGGCATGGGTGACTTTAATCTTAGCAAAACAGTGGAATATTACAAAGCTAAAAATCCTCAGGGACTCGAAGGGTATTATTGATTGGCTCAACAACATTTGTATTTTAAAGGCCAACAGTTTAGAAGGTTGGAAACGCAGAACAAAGGAATTATCTTCACAGTTTCAAGAAATCAACTATATACACATCTTCAGGGAGCACAACAAGGAAGTAGATCTCCCCTCCAAACAAGCATTGCTCGGGTCTTCAGGCAGATTGACTTATTACTTTATGGATAATGGGAAGCCTGAATCGCCGACTCATATAAAACTCTTTTAATGGTGGTATCTCTTTGGGCAGGCCTTAGTACATTGGATATTGGGGTGTTTTGTTTATGATTTTGTGAAGAACAGAACTATAATTTTGCTTTTTGAAGAATGTGAATTTTGTTGTATGATCCAATATCCTTTTTTGTGATGGATTAGTAATCATCTTTGACTGGTTTAACACAGTAGGGTCAATGAACATAGAGATTTTTTGGGTAAGGACAGTTAAATATATCTTTAGTAGTGACTAGTTATGTTTTGTATTGAACTTGTGGGAAGACCATTGACATGGTTTTGATGATGTAAATGAAATTATAAGCCTAATATAATTTCGAGCAAATTTTCTTTGAAAAAAAAAAGTTACATAATAAGGAGTCCAAATCACAATACCACTTCATTTTCTCAAATTTGACAAATTATAAACTATATTGTGGATAATATTTTCTATTTAGAGATCACTATACTTTTGAGATCTTAAATTGAGTGTTAAAACCATAGTATATTACCTTTCTTATTAAAGTGCTCAATCAATTCTAGATAAAGCAATTACATACCTCCAAATCTAACTCCATCCAAAATAACTTGTCACACTACTTCAATTATTGACATAAAGATACACATATCCTTTCCTCTTTTAAAAGAACGTTAACACACTACGTTAAATCTCTTATATTATCTAAAACTCATATTTCATCATAATAAAAATCCACTATAACTCATATTGCATCACAATAAAGATCCACTATATCTTATTGAATTCACTTTTCTTACCTCAATTATAAGAAAGATTATCCCTCCCTTCTTTTCTCATAAACATCTACTACAACTCATATTGCATCACAATAAAAAACCACTATATCATATTGAATTCACTTTTCTTTGAATTCACTTTTCTTACCTCAATTATAAGAAAGATTACCCTCCCTTCTTTTCTCATAAACATCTTCTTTTCTCTCAAATTTTGTTTTATGTCTATGTAATTTTTCTCTTTTCTATCTTTAATTCTTTTTTAATTTGATCTTTTATTCTTATATCTTTAATTCTTTTTTAATTTAATCTTTTATTCTTATTTTGCTCCGATACTTATTTACTTTTTATATATTTTTATTTGCAAATTCCATTAACCAAATTTAATAATGCATGAACATTATTTTTTAATATTATATTAAATTAATTTTAAATTTTGAAAAAAAACGAGACATGCTTATGTGGATATCATGTTCGTGAGATTCCTAATATACAAAAATGATTAGAGAACGCTTGTAGACCATGCAATAATGTATGTTAATGTTTAGAGATTAATTGTATATCTTAATGAAAGTTAGAACATGAAACGATTAATAATAATAATAATTATATTATTATTTGTAATTTAAATATGATTTTTTTAAGGATATTTTATGTTTAATTTTATTTAATATTTAATAATAATAATAATTATTATTATTATTATATTATTATTTGTAATTTAAATATGATTTTTTTAAGGATATTTTATGTTTAATTTTATTTAATATCTAGAGAGAAATTTTTGAATTTTTATATTTGAGTAGTTAAGTCTATATTTTATGTAAATCATATTTTTAATTTTGTAAAATCATAAATTTGTTTTTCAAGTAATTTTTATATTAATAATAATAATAATCTAATTTTAAGGTCACAACCAAGCCAGACACCAAATTGGTGTATGAGACCCCCTTGTTTGTGGGACAAGGGACCCCCTCCGCTAGTGGTTTGACTGTAGTCTACTGAGGTATACATACCCTACTCCCTTCTGGATTTGAACTTGTGACTTCTTAGGAGGAAACACATGTTCTTCAAATAAATATACATATTCAATTTTTCTTTTTCAAAAATATATTTTTACTTTTACTTATATTTAAATATATACTTGACTAACATATAATAATATTATTATGTGTTATAAATATTATAATTTTTTTTTGTAAGTAAGTATATATATATATATATATAAAACCTTTCAGAGCCAAAAATTACAGTGTCGCCAAGTTTGTCTTAGGACTGTAATTATTGAATTGTCCCGGAGGGAAACTAATTCAGCCAGTGCCTTCTAAACCAAAATCAACCCAAGATTCAGACATCAGTTTTAAACATCTGGAATAGACTTGCCCCGTGGGGAAACCGATTTGTCCGAGCTTCTAGAACTTCTAGGACTGACTTATGACAGACAAAAAGAGAATTGTCCAAAAGTACAGTTGTCAAAATATAAACAAAACTAAAAACATGCCATGCAGTCTGACACCTGTGTAGATGTCGTGGCTCAAGCAACCGACCTGTTGCATGCCACATTGTCCAATGTAGGCGCCTAGAGAGTCGAAGTCGCGCATATTGTCGCGTTGTCCACTAGTGACATTTGGAGAGCCGGAACCAAGACCGTCGCTAAGGCCGCTAGTGCACTGGGTGCCTGTTCTGTGGAGTGTCGAGAGCCATGCAGAGAAGAGAGCAGTTGCAGAATTTGCATCCCCTTCTTGTCTAGAATTTCCAGACGGAACCATAGGTCATCCACCTCCTTGCGAACCTTGAATACCAGGTCTTGCAAAATTGCAAGGTCATCTTGGAACTTTGCACAGGTGGCGCTATCCGAGCAGTAGTGGGGTAGGTCATGTGGTTTATCCCGGTGGACAAAGGTGTCCTCCCTTGGAGACTGGACTGGTGGTGAGTGCACTGGCGGTGGCGCAGGAGTTGAACTCTTAGGAGAATTTGGTGGGACAACCAAGGGAGGTTGCGAGGAAGAGACCAGGTTTGGCAATGGCCCTGGGGAAAATCCCAGTGAGTTTCCCAAGAGGTTGAACCACTCAACTCGGCAAGCCCAAGGCAAGGAAAGAGGCGGGAGGCCACTTTGGCTCTGAGAGGACTGGCCAGAGGAGGAGGGCGAAGAAGGCGGAGAGCTGTGCAAAGGTGCGGCGGAAGGTTAAGGCCAAATGGCCATCCGTGGCATGTTTTGGTACCAAGTCGAACCCCACTTGGATTTCCCCCGCAATCGAGACATGGTCGAAGCAAGAAGAAGGTAAGCATGCACTGAGAAATGGCTAGCGTAGCAGGTGAGTACCCGGGAGGAGTGCAAACCGCGTGATGGCTCTGGTGAAAAGAGGAAGAATTGATGAACCAGCCGAGGAGTGCCATGGTATGAATAATGCTGGAGAGGGAGGACGCACACGTGCAGAGGTGGCCACAATAATGGAGGCTCCATAGATCTGATGAGGAGGCAGAGAAGAGTGCACTCGAAGTGTTAATGGTGTGTTGGTATGAATGAAAGCTGCAAAAATCCATCGTGTTGGGAGGAGGGGAGGTGCATGCGCTAGTCACGTGGCTGGTACTGCGCTGGCAGACGTCGTCCCCTCCATCTTGACACCTGTGCCCAACTAACACCCCATCCGGGGGGTTATAAATATTATGATTTATTTGTTATAAATATTATAATTTTTTGAATTTGATATTTAAGTGCTAAACACATATGTAACAATATTTCCATCATACAAAATTTTAAAACATCATATTATTTGCATATAAAATAAAAATTATAACTTTTATTAAAATTCAAAAGTATAATTTTTAATTAAAAAATGAAATCAAAATATTTACTTTGATTATTTTATATTGATGTTGTCTAAACATTTGATTTTTTGAACTTTTTCATTGGAATTCGGGTGAAAAAGATCTTAGTGAAATTTCTAGTTTCTATTATTTAAATTGCATGTTTGAATGTATAAATAGATTCAACACCCTGATAAACCCTTAGAGCACTAGAATTATACAAACTCGATCACTCAAATATGGAGTTCCAACAATTTTTGGCCGGATTTTGGACAAAATTAATCATAAAATATACTTGTAAAAACACTAAAAAAAACATTTAAACTATGCTTTTTATATTTACAAAAATGTAACCCCTTTAGTTAAGCATCAAAATTTGACTATGCTTTCAAAACCACTTCTCTGGCCTTCACTATTAAAATATATACCATAAATAATTGAAAATAATGAAAGTATTTTGAATTGAACTTACTTGAATAAATTCTCCATTTAGTTAATATTGAATCAATTTTTAAAAATATATCATTTTAAGAATTTTTAAATAAATAAAAAAACATGCCAACAATTTGCACATAACCCACAGGCTATAACCCAATAATTACTTCAATGAACGAGTAAGTTTAGAGTAGAATTGACACACAATGACATTCAACCCAAAAAAACTAATATAACCAAAGATGAATGTTGAAGATAAGAAAATGGGTATGGGATAAGAGACTTCTTGTCATATTCATATGCAGTCTTTCACACTTACATAACAAAATATTGTTATTCAGCTTGTTTTGGGAAGTTAGAATATGTTATGCAGTCTTTCTAATCAAGAATACAAAATTCTGTTATTAGTCCCTATCGAAGGCATAGAGGGACTATAATGATCGATAATTCGTTGACTTCATATTAGTTTGTCCTTTGACTAAAAATATTTGCATAATCTCTATTGTTGGAACTAGAGAACTAAAAACATTGTTTTGCATATAATAAAAAATACCATATATGTCATGATCTGATTGGATAACAGATTGGAGGTCTTATTGCTAGCTTCGTTATTCCCAATGTTTTATATCTTAGCATATCCAAAGTTTTTGATCATCTACGGTCTTTCTGAATTTTTACTATTTTTATTAAAACGTTTAGATATCCAAAGTTTTGAGCATCAAGAGTCAGTTTTTTTATTAGTTGACTTCATATTAGTTTGTCCTTTGACTAATTTTTTTTTTGCATAGTCTCTATTATTCGAACTATTGTTATTATTTTATATTATTATAAAATACTATAATAATTATTTTGTGTACGTAAACAGGCATGCCACACTACATTCTTTCTTAAATGTTTACATAGCGCGAGGCCCTTGGATGGTCCTGATAAACTTAAATGTTTACCTAACAAGCCTCACAGCCTTAATTGTTTACTTAACAGGTCTGTTACAATACATTTTCCTCTGATTTTTTTTATACAATGTTGTATGCAGTGAATATGGGCAATATTGTTCTTCGACGACATTACTGGTTCGTTGGTTGATGCTTGCTCGTTGGTTCGATGGATGTTGTTTATTGTTGTCTGATTCAACTTTGCAAAGTTGAGGTCCTGCAGCTGCACTTGGACCTCTTGGTGCGTGTTCATTGGTTTCTTGTTTACCTGTTGCTTTTGCTCTTCTTTGCTCGTTGCTCTTATTGCAGTTTTCATGCTTGGGATTCCGCAACTGCGATTGGAACTGCGCTTATGTTGTTCCCCATTAATGGGTGGGTTTCAGTGTCATGTTTACCTTCCTATTTGTTGTTTGTTGTTTGCTATTTCTAGTTTGCAAGTAGAAATTTTCAATATTGGGAATGCCTGAGTCAAAATCCTCTTGCAGAACATCCTTGTATGCGAGTACTACGACCAGAGAACTAGGAATGTGACGTTGTCTTGGTCTTGTTCTTGAACGTCAATATTCGACATAGAACCCACCTCTATCACAGCCATAGTGACATATACAAAAGGAAATCGAAATTTCTCTTCATTTTTTTGTTCCTGAAAACCATACGTTTGGTGCATTTTTTTTCCAGGTTGTTCCCTTCTAATCACATGTGCCCGCTTCCATGTCCTGGACATCACACCAGGAGTCGTTGGAAAATAGCAATGCAAAAAAAATATGAGGTGCAGTCTAAAAAAAAAAATGCACCAAACGTATGGTTTTCAGGAACAGAAAAAGTGAGGAGAAAATTTGATTTCCTTTTTTATATGTCACTATGGCTGCGATAGAGGTGGGTTATGTGTCGAACATTGATGTTCGAGAACAAGACCAAGACAACATTATAGTCTTGTTTCTCTAGTCATAGTAGTCACATACAAAGATGTTCTGCAAGAGGATTTTGAGCATTCCTAGTGTTGAAAATTCTTACTTGCAAACTGGAAAAAACAAACAACGAATAGGGAGGGAACCATGGTAGTTAAACTTACCCGTGAATGGGGAACAACAGAAGCGCAGTTCCAATTGCGGATGCAGAATGCCAACCGTGCAAACTGCAACTTTCTTAAATGTTTACACAGTGGGAGGCCTTTGGACGGTCCTCACAACCTTAAATGTTTACCTGACATGCCTCCCAGCCTGAAATGTTTGCTTAACAGGTGTGTTACAATACATTTTCCTCCGATTTTTTGATATAATCTTGTCTGCAGTGAATTTGGGCAATATTGTTCTTCATCAACATTACTGGTTGACTAGTTGATGCTTTCTCATTGGTTCGTTGGATGCTGCTTTTTGTTGTTTGACTCAACTTTGCAAACTTGAGGTCTTGCAGCTACAGTTGGACCTCTAGGTGCTTGTTCATTGGTTTGTTGTTTGTTGCTTGCTCTTGTTTGCTTCAACTTTGCAATGTTGGGGTTCTGCATCCGCAGTTGGACCCGTTGTTGTATTTTGCACGCTAAGGATTCTGCATCCACGATTGGGGTTGTGCTTATGTCGTTCCCCATTCACCGGTAAGTCTCAGTGTCGTGGTTGCATTCCTGTTCGTTGGTTGTTATTTTCAGTTTGCAAGTAATCATTTTCAATACAAGGAATGCCTGAGCCAAAATCCTCTTGCAGAACATATTCTTATGTGACTACTACGACCAGAGAAACAGGAGTGTGATGTTTTCTTGGTTTTGTTCTTGAGCGTCATTGTTCAGCAGAGATCCCGCCTCTGTCGCAGCCATAGTGACATATAAAAAAAAAGGAAAACAAATTTTATCCTCGTATTTTTTGTTCCTGAAAACCATGTGTTTGGTGCATTTTTTTCATGTTGTTCCCTTCCAAAATGTCTTGTTCTCCTTTGAATGTCAATGTTGGGCACATAACCCACCTATGTTGCAGCCATAGTAAGATATAAAAAAGGAAATTGAATGTTCTCCTCATATTTTATGTTCCTGGAAACAATATGTTTGACAGAGAAACAAGAGTGTGATGTTGTCTTGTTCTTCTGTGAAGACAATACATTTGGTGCATTTTTTTCATTACGTTCCCTTCCAAAATGTCTTGTTCCTCTTTGAATTTCAATGTTGGGCACATAACCCACCTCTGTTGCACCCTTAGTGAGATATAAAAAGGGAAATCGAATGTTTTCCTCAAATTTTTTGTTCCTAAAAACCATACGTTTGAGTGCAACCCTGGCACTAAAACTTACCTGTCAATGCAGAACGCCAGAAATGCAGTTCCAATCACAGATGCAAAATCCCAACCATGCAAAGTGCAACAATAGGGCCAACTGCAGATGCAGGACTTCAACCTTGCAAAGTTGAAGCAAACAAGAGTAAGCAACAAACAACAAACGAGTGAGTGAATTGACCAAGCATTGTTTTGTGACTACTATCGGACTATTGTTTTGTGACCAAATTCCATAATAGAGGGAGTGGGCATGGCCATGCACTGTTGTGGACAGAGGGTGCACCGGTCTATGGAAATGACAACATCTCACAGATTGAGTAGTTTCTGAACAAATGCATGGCATGCAACACAGATCATTTGGATCCGGGGCTTGCCAAAGTTCATAGACATTATTATATAAGAAGTTGTAAAAAATGAAAAAATTCACATTTCAGATACAAATTCTCTATGCCACCAATGAGAACAACAAGAGTCATAGAGCCAATTAATTTGGAGGACAATGTTCTCATTGAGAAATCTAAATCTTTGTTCGCATTTCTAGAACAAGGAGACTTTGATGACTTAATGAGCTTCCAAGACTTCTTGGCAAAGCTAAATCTAACAGAAGTTGAGCACATCCAATGCATACAATCTACACTTAAACAACCAACAGTTTGCCTTAAACGAAAACTTTTACATATATGGAACAACAATTTCTTCAAGTACCAGCCAGTTATGTGGAATGCAAATACAGACGCACAATATGTCCTCAATGCATATGCCACAACATCATATTGTGCCTCGTACATGACAAAGGTTGGCAAATCTATGACAAGTGCATTCAGAAGAATAGGCAAAGAACATGAAAAAAATCATATTGATACTATGCAAATGATACATGCACTTGGAAATACATTGCTTAATCTTCAACAAATGTCTGCTCAACAAACAGTCCATGTTGCACTTTCCCTGCCCCTGGACTGTGGTTCAAGGAAATGTGTCTTCACAAACACATCTCCACTTGAGAAATGCAAATTGGAACATGGTTTTACATTTGGGCCAACAAAAATACTATTAAAATAAAATAATATGAAAAATGTTGAAATAGATATAAACAACATCTCTTTGGACTTGAACCAGAGTTTGTCGAGCTCCAACTATATTTTATACCTGAGAATGTTTTTCCCATAGTTAATGTGTTTCTATGGCTTCATAATTATCAGACTAAGTGTTGTTGTGTGAGGGATAAAGTTATTTTCTCCCTTTCTTTTTCATCTTCTATACTTACCCGTTTTTTTTTTTCTTCTTCCCCTCTATTATTCGTTTCTAGTTCAATACTTAGTCATGTTTCTATGCTCGTGGGTTCTCAGGGTGGCGAATTGAAAAATCCTCATCTCCATCTATATCTTCACATCACGAGTCCGATCGACCACCGTTCGTTTGCATACTTAGCCAATTTTATGGCCACGGGTTCGCGGGTAGGCGTTGTCAAACTCTCATGCCCCGTGTTTAGGGTATACATCTTGCACCCAAAACTTCGGTGATCTACAATTCGACCCCAGAATCGTCGAACTTGCAAGCCCGAATCTACCTACAATGACTTCGTCTGACCGCCCCGCCTCTCCATACTTAGTCTAGTCTTCAAACTTTTGCGGGTTCACGAACTCCCGAGTTCACAAAAGTTTGAAAGAATTTTTCTCACCCCTCCATCCCTGCCACCTTCGCCCCTTCCCAATGCACATTAATTATGCTTTTACTAGTGACAACTCACGAGACAAGTTCGAAAAGATTGGCAATAATAAGCGAAAATTTTGAGGACATCTCCCATTAAAACACATTAATGGGTGAATATTATGGGATCTGATGATTTTTTTGTGTCCATCTTGAATTGGCAAAAAATTGTTGGTTATTTTAGTTTTTTAAGGCATCATCATAGTAAGAATGCAATATTGTGCTAGCCCACTGTCATCTACAAAGGTGTTGATGTCATGTCCCTCTTTAATACTGTGCATATATTACACATTGTCATATTTTTTTTTTAAAGTAAAAAAGAGGTGGTTCCTACTATATTAAGTGGCAAAAAATATACATCTATTCTTAGGCTGCCAGTTGTATCGCCGATTTAGCGGAAACCGGAACAACTGGTAGCCAATGTTATCCTTGTCAAAAGTGGGTGGTTCGCCATCTATCCTGCCCGTAGGAAACCAGGATGGATGGCGTTCCATAGTCTGAACTGTGTCTATAGTTTTACAGTATGCAGCTAGAAGCATAATCATAACCCTAAGCAATAATACTAAACAAAACATAAGCATAACCATAGCAATTACCGGGTGGCCATGTCAACCTTGTCATCCTATTCTCCTCCTCTAGCTGGCATCATGAACGGCTGCATGCAAGTTGGGCATCTATGCCCTGCAAGCACATTGGAGAAGACGTCGTAAAGCATATCCAGTCGTTGGCTCGTGAGGACACGGTGGACTTGGTCAGCCATCTGGCCCCGCAAATCAAACAACAGTTCCAGGTGCTCCAGGTGGAAGAAAGGTGGCGGGACACGCCACTGTTCATGCATGGACGAGATGGGAGGTGGCGAGAGGACCTTGCCACCCTCCCTCGTTGTGCCTCTCGGCATGTTCTCCTCGACTTCGTTTGGGGCTGCCTCCCTTTGCTGCTCCATGCCTGTTCCTTCATTCTCACCACTCTCCATTCCTTTGTCCGAGGTGTGTCCAACTGCGAGTGCGGCCTTCTAAGAGTCCAGTTCTTTCGGTATCTCCTCCTCTATGTAGCAGGTGGGGAACTCATCAAAATTCTCTGCTCCTGTGCCGCTCCCTTACTGGTTCTCAATGTCGGCCATGGTGTCTTCCTCTAGAAATTGGCTTGGTGGTTGCCAGTTATCGGGCACAGTGAAGAGGAGATGCTCTGGAGGAACCTGAATTGGCTCCTCCGGGAAGATGTCCTCCACATATGCCATGGGAGGCATTCTGGCCACATTTTCTCTATGCGCGAGTTGGGTCCGAGCCATCAAAAGCACTCGTTCCATCCTTTACAGCCTCTTACGTTGGGCGGCAAGGGTATACCATGCAGAGCCATGATGTGGCTTCCCTCTTTCTCGTGGCATCGGAGTGAAAAATCAGATTGAAAAAATGCAGAGGGTGGTCTGGTGATTACACCAGAGCTCGTAATTGCAGAGTTGGTGCAGGGCGAAAACGAACTAGATGAATCCATGGCGCTGGCTGTTCAAAAGCGGATGGAGTGACAGGATGTCCTCCTCCATTAACTCCCTCATCTTGAATGCTTGTAGCACTAGACTGCTCACACGAGGGAGAGGTCCCTTGTCCTAAGAATGGCAGTTGGGGTCAGCTCCCATCCTTAATGTTGAGGGGATGGGGGTTGGCCTGCCGCATTTAAGGCCAGGCCCGGCTCTGTTCCAAGTGTCTGGTATACTCGACGTGTCACCCCATCCGGGGCTAGTAAATCCCTGTTTGTGAGGTTTTGGCAGTGCTTCAAGAGATCAGTGCAAGCAAAAGTTTGGGCCTTCCAGTGGATTTGTTCCAACTTGGTGTCAATTCCTTCATTTGCTAGGCAATCCGCTACTTTGTTTGCTTCCCTTTTAACGTGATATGGGATAATGGTAAGACTGGGACAAAGGAGGGATCCAAATTCTTCCAAGAGTCCCGAGAGATGCCAACTAGGTGAGATTTCTAGTGGGTGTTCCTCATGTAGAATTTTGGTTATGAGTTGGATGATGATATGAGAATCTCCCTCCATAATGACCCTATGGAAGTGATTATTAATTGCGACCTGAAGGTCTCGTAGTAAACTTAAAATCTCAACTGCATTGTTTGTATTTTCACCCAGAAAGCCTGCTACAAGATGGAGGATTTCGTCATTTGAATTCCTGAGAATTGTCGCGAATCTCGTTGGTCCTGGATTTTCTTTTGAAGTTCCATCAAAATTTATCTTTATAAAACCCGTTGGAGGGGCAGACCAAATTGTTGGGCCGCTAAGATGACGACTAGTTGCAATCGTAGTAGGATGATTGTGCATGCTAAGATTCCAACTTTGAAAAATTCTCTTCTCCTCTGGATTACATTTTAGGTCGTCTGGGGTCCACGATTTGCTTTTGATTGTTTTGTGGATTAGCTTCACTATTATTTCCCAAGTTGAGGTAGGAGGGGAAGCTTTTGAGTGGAATATCCTTTTGTTTCTTTCTTTCCAGATTTGCTAGAGGGTGAAGCCCAGGAATAACTGCCAGATATGCGCAAGAATTGGGTTGTGAAAGGAGATCGAGTCCCAATTCTCTATGGTATCCTTGAAGCTATCCATGTTTATGTTAGAGCGATGCATTGCTTGGGATCCTCGGTCCCAAATCCATTGGATGTAGTGACACTTGTTGAAAAGGTGTTCCAAAGTCTCCTCTTGTTGTTGGCACATGGTGCAGATTGATGGGCCTATGAAGCCCCTTTTTGTAAGGTTATCCCAGGTGTGGATGCGGTTTTGTACTGTGAGCAACAGAAAGGTTGAAACTTTGGGCCAGAGGGCTGCGTTCCAAATCTTGCTCCAGATGCTCTCCTTAGCGTGGTTCCGGTGGTTCCCTTGCAGGTAGTAGGCTTCTTTTATTGAGAAATTACCTGTTGTGGAGTACCCCCATCTGAGAATATCCTGACCTTCTCGTGTTGGGATCTTCCTGTGGCTTGCACAAGCTCACTAGGTTTGACCCATGAAAATATGTCTGGTTGTAGTGCCTGCCTAAGGGGGTTAAGTTCATCCAGATTGATAAGGGATGTTAGCTGTTGCCAAGCGTCCTGCCAGAATAGTGCACTTTCCCCATTCTTGATTTCCCAAAAGGCATGCCTCTGAACTAGGGGTCGATTTTGCTAGGGAGTGTTCCAATTGTTAGAGCCTTGGATTTGGTCATTGAATTTGATTAGCTAGTTTGCTTGGGTAGTTGGGGCATACTTCTATTTTCAGATTTGTGCCCAAAGTTCCATGGGATGCTTGAGCCATCACCACCACATTTTATCTCCCATGACTTGATTGAGCTTGTCGAGGTCACAAAGTCCCAGTCCACCTAGTTTTTTGGGTTTGCGAAGCTTCTCCCAGCTTACTAGAGCCCAATTTTTGTTAGATTGATGTCCATGCCATAATAATCTTCATTGAAGGCTCCTGATTGCTCGAATGACCGATTTGGGCATTGCTAGGGCAGTGAAAAGGTAGGTGGGCAGGGCTTGCAGGATTGACTTGAGAAGCACCAATCTAGCCGCAATGTTTAGAGGTCTAAAGGTCTAGTTGTTGAGCTTATGTGAAATGGAGAGAAGCAAGTTGTCCCAAGAGATGGAGCACGTCGGATCCCCTGTGAGGGATATGCCTAGGTAGTTGGACGAAAGGGAGCTCTTGGGTATGCTTAGGAGCCGGGAAACATGATTCTGTACAATGATCGGCGTGTTGAAGAAGTAGAGCTTGGACTTGTCAAGATTGAGGACCAAGCCTAATGCCTCCGCAAAGTCAGAAAGAATGGAGTTGAGGTTGTTGGTTTCTCGAGTGGTGGGGGTGTTCATAAGTAGGGTGTCATCTACAAACTGGCTGTGTGAGGGTGCAGGATGGATATTGTGCAGGGGAAGTCCATTAAGGGAGCCTTACAGAACTATCGCCTTGATGTAGCATCCTAGTCCTTTCACCATCAGAACAAAGAGGAAGGGAGAGAGAGGGTCACCTTGTCTGATGCCTTTGGAGGGGGAGAAGGGTTGGGAGTGTACTCCATTGAACAGTATAGAGAAAAAGGATGAAAAGGTGAGCTTGAGGATCCAATTCACCCACTGTCTGTCGAAACCAAAGGATTCGAGCATGGAGTGTAGGTACTGCCGTCTGACTCTATTGAAAGTTTTTGAAAGGTCGAGTTTGATGAGCATACCTGGGATTTTGGTTGTCTTTAGAGAGTGGATCACCTCGCGAGCAAGGATGACATTGTCCATGATTTGTCGACCTTCCACATAGCCTACTTGTTCTTTGGATATGACAAAAGGGAGCATCGGCTTTAGGCGTGTGGCGATCACCTTTGTGATTATTTTGTAGATGACATTGCAGAGGACTATCAGTATGTACTGCTTAGGATGAGTGACATGCTCCTCCTTCGGGATGAGAGTGAGAAAAGTGGCATTGAGGGTAGAGTGTACCTGGCTTGATGTTCTGGATTCTTCCACAACCTGCCAAACCTCTTCCCTGATTAAGTCCCAATAGTGATGGAAGAAGTTTGTGGTGAAACCATCTAGGCTAGGCACTTTCCTTGACTGCATGGTCCACATATTCTTGGGTGATAGGTCTCATTAAGGCTTCATTCTACTCTTGCATGACCAGTGAGGGAATATGTCTGGTTATTTTCTATATTGCTTCCTCTCATTTCTCGTTGGTTTTCGCGAGAAGCTCTTTATAGTAGGTGTTTAACTCCTCGGTAATATGGGAGTGTTATCTTATAGGGTTTCCTTGGGCGTCCTCCAGTTGGGTTATCCAATTGATGTATCTATGGTGCACCATTGCTCGGTGGGAGAAATTTATGTTCCTCTCGCCCTCTTTGAGCCATTGAACTCTGGATTTTTGGCGCCACATAATTTCTTCTTGCTTTTTCCGCTCTTCTAATTCTGCTTGAAGTTCCTCCTCTTCTTTCATTAAGTATGTGGTCCTAATTCCAGAGATGAATGTTCATTGCATGGCTTCCAGTTTGTGTTCGATTTCCTGCATGCGTTGGAATATGTTCCCAAAGGTAGTTTTGTTCCATAGCTTCAGGTGTTGCTTGAAGTTTTTAAGGCGCTATTGGAATCTGTATATGCAGGTCCCATGGTCTATTTTGGCCTCGGCCCACCAGGACTTTGCAAGCTGATGGAAATCAGGGTGAGAGAGCCAAAATTTCTCAAAATGGAAGGGTTTGAGTTTGGGAGTGTCCCCCGAGTCCAGAAAGAATGCTATGGGCCAGTGGTTCGAGCCTGTTTTTGGTAGGATATTTGCTTCCATGGCAGGGTCCTCCTCTAGCAAGGCTTCCGCTACTAGGAAGCAGTCTAGACGGCATGCCACCTGCAGATGACCAGATCTTCGGTTGGACCAGGTGAATATGCCATTTCGGGTTTCAATATCTACTAGATTTAACTAATTAATGAGTGATTTGAAATTACCATTGTCTTGCCTAAGCCTTTTGGTTCCGCCAATTTTTTCCTCCAGCGTCAGGATCATGTTGAAGTCTTCTCCCAGGACCTAGTTAGGCATATTCAAAAGTGTTTTGATGTGATTTATTCTTTTCAGGAAGATTTCTTTGTCTTGTGCGCTCTGCAGCCCATAAACATATGTGACAGCTCCTTCCTTGGTCGAACCTGTTACCATGAAATATGCCGTGAGCGTGCCTATGGTAGAAAAGGGTCGACTCATTGTGACAGTGTTGGGGTTCCATAAAATGGCTAATCCTCTATATGCGCCCAAGGAATCGAAATGGATGAAGTCGCACCCTCGCCAACTTCAGTGGAAGATGGTTTCATCTTCTATTCCAACACATTTAGTCTCTTGTAAGAAGAGGACATCTGGGTTTTCCGCTCGAATGCAGTCTCAGAGGATCCTTTGTTTGGATCTGTCGTTGAGTCCTCTGATGTTCCAGGTGATTATCTTCATCATGATGATTGTGGAGGGGGTGGAGGTATCCCTTCGAGAGCCTATGGATCTATCCTGAGTTGAGAATGAGGTTCCCTGCCTCTTTGATGAGTTGCTGGGCCGATTTGTGCCCCCTCCTTTTGTTTTCCCGTGGTGCCTGCTTTGAGTCTGTACTTGGATCTATGGCTATGTCGAGCCGTGCAATGGATCCTGTTGTGGAGTCTGTGAAAACTTTGTGGACTTTGCAGAGTTGTTCTACATGAATGGTTTTTAGATCCTTTCGATTGAGAGCTTCCTCGAGTTGTTCAAGATCTATGTCCTTCAGATCTTGTTCATCTAGCTACATCTGAGTGTCCCCTTTTGTCCCCATTTTGTCCCTTGGGATAATATCTTTGTTCTGTGTCGAGGGGGGCTCAACTTGGGTTTTCCCTTTCTCTTAATTTTTTGCTTTGTGAGGGTTTTGGATCTCTTCATCTTTCGACAGCTGATTCAGGATGTCATAGGTTTTTTTGGTTGAAATCTTTAGAGCGGTGCCAGGATTCTGCTTCCTTGGCGGGTTTTTTTTTTTTTTTTTACGGCCTGTGACTGTGGTAAATCCATCTTTTTGTTTGTTGTATCTGGCTTTGGTGCCTTGGGTATTCAAGGGGAAATCTCTAAAGAGGTGGCCATGCTCATGGCATTTTCTGCAACGAAAGGGGATGTGTTCATAGTCATTTTTTTGGTTCCAATCCTCATCTTGATATTCTAGGGTAACAGATCCAGGTAAGACTTTTGAGATGTCCATGTAGACGTAGATTCGGGCACAGGAGGTGTATTTTCGTTGCTTTGTAGCTTCTGATGATTTGACATATTGCCCCATTGTATTCCCTATTCCTATAAGTATCGCTTCCAGCCATAATTCTTGAGGCAAGGAGTATAGTCCTATCCATACTAGAGCCATTATGAAGTCCTCCTTTTCTGGGCTGAAACGGTCTATCCAGAATCTGGGGAATAACCCGACTGAGTTGTAGAAATACGACCCATTATCGAAGATTTTGTCCTTGTCTTCGAGGTTGTAGAGGATGATCGTGAAAAAGCCTTTGGAGCTAAATTGAACCTCGTAGTCTCCTTTAGGGTTCCACCAGTCTTTGATCCACCGTGTTAGGTGATGTTCAGAGATCCAGAGTCCTAGGAACTTGTTGATTAGGGCATGCTCCCACATGAACTGGGTGTGTTCGCCTACCCTTGTCAAACTAATGAGATATCGAGGAGGTTTTTCCCATTGCAGGATGCATTTGCCAGTTTCCCATCCACGAGATGCCTTTGGATGAGACGTGCTTGGCTCCACATCCATTTCTTTTCTAAGCCCCTATTCTTTTGTTAGGAGTTGGTCTCTTAGATGTGGTGGTGGCTCAAAGGTAGCTCTCTTGGCTCTTGTCCCCGCTCTATCATTGACTATTACATTGTTGTACGAGGGGGGTCCCCCCCCCCCCCCCCCCCCCCCCCCCCNTTATCCTGTCTTCTTAGTCTCCGGAAATTGACCGTACCAGTGTGACGCAGGCGATAGGCTTGATAGTAGGTAAGTCAGTACATGCAACAATTTGTTGTAGAAACGTTGCAGAGCACTAGGGTTTCATGACCTCCTTGTACTTTAGGATTGTGGATGATATTATTACACATTGTCATATTTGAGAATATGCTTGCATGTGAAAATGTTAACTCATATTTTCTCTATCGCCTATGCGTTTCAACAAACTTTGCGAGCCGAAAACAACCTTCCAATTGAAACATGGTTTACATTTGGGCCACAAAAATACTATTAAAAGAAAATAATATGACTAGTATTGGAATAAATATAAACAAATTATGTTTGTACTTGAACCGGGGTTTGTCGAGCTCCAGGTATATTCCATAGCTGAGAATTTTTTTCCCATATCTAATGTTTATGGTCGCGAGTTTCTGGATTGGCTCTATCGAATTCTCATGCCCCCTGTTCCATGATATACATCTTGCACCTAAAACTTTAATGATCTACAATTCGACCCCACACTCCTTGAACTCGCAAGCTTCACTCTACCTATGATGAGTCTGTCCTCGTCCGTCCGAATGCCCCGCCTTTCCATACTTAGTCAATTCTTCACCTCTTGTTGTCCTAGGCAGACTCCTGGGTTCAGAAAAGTTTGGAAGCATTTATCCCTCTCGTCCATCCTCAAGCATTTATCGATAAATGATTTCTTAGTTTGATCAAACATACAAATTTGTTTATGGTTCTATACTTAGTCGTGTTTCTATGCTCGCGGGTTCCCGGGGTGGCGAACTGACAAATCCTCATCTCCATCTATATCTTCACATCACGAGTCCGATCGACTGCCATTCGTTTGCATACTTAGCCAATTTTATGGCCCAGGTTTGTGGGTAGGCGCTATTGAACTCTCATGCCCTGTGTTCGGGGTATACATCTTGCACCCAAAACTTTGGTGATCTACAATTCGACCTCAGACTCGTCGAACTCACAAGCCTGACTCTACCTACGATGACTCTGTCTGACCGCCCTGCCTTTCTATAATTAGTCAAGTCTTCAAAGTTTCACGGGTTCACGGTTCACAAAAGTTTGAAAGCATTTTTCGCTCCCCTCCATACCCGCCACCTTCGCCCCTTCCCAATGCACAGTAATTATGCTTTTACTAGTGACAACTCACCAGACAGGTTCGAAAAGATTGGCATTAATAAGCAGAAAGCTCGAGGAAATCTCCCATTAAAACACATTAATGGGTGAATATTATAGGATCTAATGACTTTTTTGTGTCCATATTGAATTGGCAAAAAATCGTTTGTTGGTTATTTTAGTTTTTTTAAGGCATCATCATAGTAAGAATGCAATATTGTGCTAGCCCACTATCATCTACAAAGGTGTTGACGCCATGTCCCTCTTTAATACTGTGCATATATTACAGGTTGTCATATTTGAGAATATGCTTGCATATGAAAATGTTAACTCATATTTTCTCTATCGCCTATGCGTTTCAGTAAACTTTGCGAGCCGAAAACACCCTTCCAATTGGAACATGGTTTACATTTGGGCCACAAAAATACTATTAAAATAAATAGTATGACTAGTATTGGAATAAATATAAACAAATTATGTTTGTACTTGAACCTGGGTTTGTCAAGCTCCAGGTATATTCCATAGTTGAGAATGTTTTTCCCATAGTTAATGATTATGGCTGCGAGTTCCCGGATTGTCCCTATTGAATTCTCATGCCCCTTGTTCTGAGATATACATTTTGCACCCAAAACTTCGATGATCTACAATTCAATCCCAGACTCCTTGAACTCGCAAGCTTCACTCTACCTACGATGAGTCGGTCCTTGTCTGTCTGACCACCCCACCTTTCCATACTTAGTCAATTATTCACCTCTTGTTGTCCCAGATTCACTAGTTTAGAAAAGTTTGAAATCATTTATCGCTCTCGTCCGTCCCCAAGCATTTATTGATAAATTCTTTCTTAGTTTGATCAAACATACAAATCTGTTTCTGGTTCTATACTTAGTCACGTTTCTATGCTCGCGGGTTTCCGTGGTGGCGAACTGACAAATCCTCATCTCCATCTATATCTTCACATCACGAGTCCGATCAACTTCCATCCGTTTGCATACTTAGCCAATTTTATGGCCGCGGGTTTGCGGGTAGGCGCTATCAAACTCTCATGCCCCGTGTTCGAGGTATACATCTTGCACCCAAAACTTTGGTGATCTACAATTCGACCTCGGACTCGTTGAACTCGCAAGCCTGACTCTACCTACGATAACTATGTCTGACTGCCCCACCTTTCCATACTTAGTCAAGTATTCAAAGTTTTGCGAGTTCACAAACTCCTGGGCTCACAAAAGTTTGAAAGCATTTTTCGTTCCCCTTCATCCCCGCCACCTTCGCCCCTTTCCAATGCACATTAATTATGCTTTTACTAGTGACAAATCACGAGACAAGTTAAAAAAGATTGGCATTAATAAGCAAAAATCTCGAGGACATCTCCCATTAAAATGCATTAATGGGCGAATATTATGGGATCTGATGATTTTTTTATGTCCATCTTGAATTGGAAAAAAAATGTTGTTTATTTTAGGTTTTTTAAGGCATCATCATAGTAAGAATGCAATATTGTGCTAGCCCACTATCATCTACAAAGGTGTTGATGTCATGTCCCTCTTTAATACTGTGCATATATTATAGGTTGTCATATTTGAGAATATGCTTGCATATGAAAATGTTAACTCATATTTTCTCTATCGCCTATGCATTTCAACAAACTTTGTGAGCAGAAAACACCCTTCCAATTGAAACATGGTTTACATTTGGGCCACAAAAATACTATTAAAAGAAAATAATATGACTAGTATTGGAATAAATATAAAAAAATTATGTTTGTACTTGAACCTGGGTTTGTCGAGCTTTAGGTATATTCCATTGCTGAGAATTTTTTTCCCATAGTTAATGTTTGTGGTCGCGAGTTCCAGGATTGGCACTATCGAACTCTCATGCCCCTTGTTATGTGATATACATCTTGCACCCGAAAATTCCATGATCTACAATTCAACCCTAGACTCCTCAAACTCGCAATCTTCACTCTATCTATGATGAGTCTGTCCTCACCCGTCTGACTGCCTCGTCTTTCCATACTTAGTCAATTCTTCACCTCTTGTTGTCCCAGATTCGTGGGTTCGCGGACTCCCGGTTTCTTAAAAGTTTGAAAGCATTTATCACTCCCATCCATTCCCGCCACCTTCACACACTTCCCAATGCAAATTAATTACGCTTTTAATTGGTGACAATTCATCACACAGGTTCGAAAAGATTGGCATTAATAACTAAAAAGCTTGAGGACATCTCCGATTAAAATGCATTGAAGTAAGATCTACGGGAGATTATATTATCATCCCCCAATGTTCATTTAAAATACTATCAGGACACAATTACTGTCACATGTTGCGATACAAACAATTCTTCATCACAGCATTAGCTTTTCTCACAGGCACCCTAGATGCACTCCATTTGCCTGATATCGAATTGATAGAAGTCAATATTATGGGATCTGAATTTATTTTTTTATGGATATTGAACTTGGATTCTTCACCTCCCGGCTTTCCATACTTAGTCGATTCTTCACCTCCTGTTGTCACATATTTGCGGGTTCCCGGGCTTCCAGGTTCACAAAACTTTCAAAGCATTTTTCGCTCATGTCCATCTCTGTCACCTTCTCTCCCTTCCCAATGCACATTAATCATGCCTTTATTAGTGACAACTCACCACACATATTTGAAAATATTGGCATTAATAGGCGAAAATCTTGAGGACATCTCCCATTAAAACGCATTAAACCAAGATTTACAGAAGATTATATTATCATCCTCCAACGTTCATTTTAAATACTTATTCCCATTTCCCTCTATCATCAAAAACTTTGGCTTTAAGGTGCCTTCCTTGTAATATTCTTGGTCATCCACATGTGAGGCAACTTAGAGATGCTATTCAGGCCCAATTGAAAGACGAGGGAGTGGTTTTATGTGAAGTGAGCTTTGAGCGAAACAAATTATGTTAGCCAACAAAAACTCAGACAAAAAAATTCAAGTATCTTATGATTGGTATTCTCCCTGTATTCGATCCTTTGGTTGGTTGAAAAGCCTGCCTGAGGACTTGTATGTTGAAATTCTTAGTTTTGTTGCTAGAAATTGGAAGGAACTTTCAAGTCACCTGCAAAATGATCCTTTGTTGAAGTATATAGCCTCTTCCAACAACACAGATTTGGCAAGTGTATCAAAGCCTGCAGACCATGCCATAATTTATCTTTCGTTAGAGGAGTCACACATATCGTGGCTTACAAAATGGTCTGGAATATTCATAAGTGACGCCAAATATTACTCCATGCACGAATATACCCAGAAGGAAATTATAAATTTGGATCCTCACGAAGGTGAGAAACTATATGAGTGGTTGAATCAACATCCTAAAATTAGAGAACTTTCTATGTCAAAGTTTGTTGAGCGACTTCTGGGTGTAGTAACAGACTTGACAGAAAGTCAACTTCTTTCTCAAAGTTTGTTCACTGACCTCTGGATGTAGTAACTGACTCGACATACAATCAACTTTCTATCACTACTGCACATTTTTTTCACTATTCCTATGCATATAATTGCATCTAGGTCAAAGAGATTACCACTCTTTGCAAGAATATTCTCATAGTGGTTGAAGGTGGGTATATAATTAGGGAACGAGGCTCTCAAAATTTTCTAATGCCTGCATCGACAAGTAACTGGGAAAATTTAATGGGAAGAAATTATGGACTATGGACTTTGCAACACTTTCTGAAGATTACTTTATACTACCACCTTCTATAGGAAGTTTGACGTATTCAGGTAATGATTTGGTTTCTAAAGATTACCTTTTACTGCCACCTTCATGTAATGATTTTGTTTCATTCTTCAGAAGAGACCTTGATGTAGTAGATATTCCAGAGTTATTTCCACTAAATATCAATCTTCCTGTTGTTTCTCATGCTATGAATAAGGAGAATGCATTTCTTCTATTGCAGTAGATCCGATATTTGAAAAAAATGGAAGTTGCTCGATGCTTGAAGTATTAACTTGTCTGGTTCAAATAAATCACCATGGCCTCACCGCAAGCATATCTCGAGTTGTTCATGAGGATCAAAGGTCGATAAGCACAGAGTGCCTTCCTGGTCGTAGAGTGCTTCCATCCCCAGCTCGCGTTTGCACAGGTGCTTTATTGCTACCTTATTTCTTTCTCCTAGTGCTGGATCCTTCTATCCCAACGAACATGATGGAAATAAACTAGCTCTAGGGATTTTGATCACTTCTGGGGATCTGAGTTGACTATACATTAATTTCACTTCACTTAAAAATGATTATGTGTGCAACCTAATGTTAGACATAGAAAATACATTTTTTTTATTTTTTAAAATATAAAATAATGTATTTTTTTAACACACGAATGGTCGAAAAGTTTCAGGCATTGTTTGGGATTCATGTCCTTCAAGGATGTTAATTAATTACACAATTAATATTGCTTGTGGCAATGCAATCGACCTGTCTTCGACTATGGAAATTGCATTAACACTGCAATGTCTAGACAATAAATTTCTAACATGCACCTAATGTCAAGGTCATCATCGCACATGACACACAACCTCCAAAGATTTCCGGACTCGCAGCAACATTTTAATTGTCGTGAAAAAGCAACACTAAAGTCGATACTCTTTTGCAGGTCTGACAACCCTATAGTCTAAGTGCTTTGACAATGACATGCCTACTTGTTCACCGCATTACCGCCCTGCAGTCGATGGCACTGTTCCCATTGCCACCGCCAGTGTCAATGTTCGAAGATGAAGCTAAATGGAGCCTGGATTCACTGCCAGTGTCGATGTCTGAAGCTGAAGCTACCTGGAGCCTGGGGTCATGAATTGATACACTTGACATTAGTACCGGTAGTGATCGAAATTTGATTGTATGTTGAGTCAGTTACTACATCCAGAGGTCGCTCGACAAACTTTGAGATAGAAGTTGGTTGTTTGTCGAGTCTATTACAACTTTGAGATATAAATTTCTATAATTTTAGAATGTTGATTCAACCACTCATACAGTTTCTCACCGTCATGAGGATCCAAATTTATAATTTCCTTCTAAGTATATTCGAGCATGGACTAATATTTGGCGTCACTTCTGAATATTCCATACCATTTTGTGAGCCACGATATGTGCCACTCCTATGACGAAAGATATATTTCGGTGTGATCTACAACATTTGATACACTTGCCAAATATGTGTTGTTGGAAGAAGCTATATACTTCAACAAAAAGAGCATTTTGCAGGTGACTTGAATGTCCCTTCCAATTTACAACAATAAAACAAAGAAATTCAACATGCAAATCTTCAAGCAGGCCTTTCAACCAAACAAACGATTGAATACAGGGAGAATACTAGTCACAAGATACTTGAATTTTTTGTCTCAACTTCACTTCTGTTGGCTAACAGCCCCCCCCCAAAGTTGATGTCACATAAAACCACTCCCTCGTATTTGAATTGGGCCTGAATCACATCTCTAAGTTGTCTCAGATGTGGATGACCAGGAATATTACAAGGAAGGCACCTTAAACCCCAAGTTTTCAATGATAGAGGGAAATTAACACTTAGCAAAGTACGAAATGTTGAATAAAAAGTTAATGCAGGTAGACCATATCTAGAAGAGACAAACTATTCAAGAATCTGAGATAGATCTAGCTAGCAGCGCCCATGAAGTCCAAGACCCTAAAATGATATTCAACTCATTGTTTTTAACCAGGCAAGCATTTGATGATCAAGTTTAAATCTATAAAGACTGTCTATAGGCTTGATTCTTGTACATATTTGCTTTACGTTTGCGGGAGCCCCAATCGCAGTGATTATGGAAAACGCATTTAAATTTCAGAGAATATGTGTTGAACTATATATATTTTTTACATATTTCAAGAGAGCTATTTTGGGAAATAATCTCAGTTGTATTTTGTAACCCAGTTTATCTGAATATATAATATTTGAGGTTTTTGTATGGTGTTTTCCAATGTTTAATATTATTATTTTTTTTGTTTTTTTAAATTGACTCATTTGTCTGTACAACTATTGATAGATGAATTCAACCTCTTTCTACAAGAATTTAAGACGCTCTTTGATCCGTAGTTAAACATGCACAAGCTTTTTTTTCCCCTCCCCAACACTTTGATTTAAATAAAAGCTACTCTATTCGCTCCTTACATTTTACATGGAAGAATAATTTGTGATAGGACATAGTTCTATGGCGCCCGCCCTATACTTAAGAAAGAAATGGGTGGACCCGTCCTGCTTTCATTCTTCGAGGCCCCAGAAATAGAGTCAATGAATGACTTTATTTTGACATGACAACTCCGGTGTTGACGTCATGTTCTTGTTCAATATGTGCATATATTACAACTTCTTCTATTTGAGAATATCCTTGCATATAAAAATGTTACGTCATATATATATTTTTTCTATTGCTTATGGGTTTGAACGAATTATTTGTGATAGGACATAGTTCTATGGCGCCCACCCTATACTTAAGAAAGAAATGGGTGGGCCCATCCTGCTTTCATTCTTCAGGGCCCTAGAAATAGAGTCAATGAATGACTCTATTTCAACATGACAACTCAGGTGTTGACGTCATGTTCATGTTCAATATTGTGCATATATTACAACTTCTTCTATTTCAGAATATCCTTGCATATAAAAATGTTACGTCATATATATATATATATATATATATATATATATATATATATATATATATATATATATTCTATTGCTTATGGGTTTGAATGAAATTGGCGAGGCGAAAAACACCCTACAAATTGGAAGATGGTTTACAATTAGACCACAAATAATCTATTAAGATATATTAAGATGAATACTATTCAAATAAATATAAACAAATTCTCTTTAAACTTGAAGCTGACTTTGTCGACCTCCAAGTATATTACAGAGCTAAGACTAAATGTTCATTTCTCCCTTTCTTTTCCCTCCTCTATACTTACCAGTTTTCCCCTTGTCTTCTTCCCCTCTATTATCGCTTTCTGGTTCTATACTTAGTCACATTTCTATGATCACGGCTTCCCAGGTTGGTGGACTGGCAGATGCTCATCTTCATCTATATCCTCACAACATGAGCCCGACTGACCGCCATCCCTTTCAATACTTAGCCCTATTATCTGACCATCGGGTCCCCGGGTTAGCATTATCGAACTCACCACAAAGGTTCGAAAATATTGGCATTCATAAATGAACAGTAGATGTTGTTCTGTGAGATACTTACCCCTTTTTCCATTTTCTTGTTCCCCTCTATTATCCCTTTCTGATTATATACTTAGTCTCCTTTCTATGATCGCGGGTTCCCAGGTTGGCGGACTGACAAATCCTCATCTCCATCTATATCCTCACATCACGAGTCCAACCGATCGCCATTCCTTTCCATGCTTAACCAATTTCATGGCTACAGTTTCCGGGGTTGGCGCTATCAAACTCTCCTGCCACTTGTTCTGTGATATACATCTTGCACCCAAAAAATTTGTGATCTACAATTCCACCCCGGACTCCTCAAACTCGCAAGCTTCACCCTACCCAAGTTCACAAAAGTTCAAAGCATCTATCGATGCCTTCCATCCCCACCACCTTCGTGCCCTTCCCAATGCACATTAATTATGCTTTTACTAGTGACAATTCAACACACTGGTATGAAACAATTGGCATTAAAAAGAAAAAACCTCAAGGACATCTCCCATTAACATGCATTAAACTGCCATTTATGGCACTCCGATCGACTGTCTTTCCTTTCCATACTTACCCAATTTTTTCTCTGTGTTCCGTGATATACATCTTGCACCCAAAAATTTTGTGATCTACAATTCCACCCCGGGCTCCTCCAACTCGCAAGCTTCACTCTACCCGGGTTCACAAAAAGTTTCAAAACATTTATCCCTCCCTTCCATCCCCGCCACATTCGCGCCCTTCCTAGTGCACATTAATTATTCCGGCCTCTAAATTGCACTTCTATTGTTTCGTGACCTGAAAACAACACCCGGACCTCTGCGATATACAAAGTGATTGCCAGACTCCCACATCGTCCCCTCTTCCGTGTTACACATTCTGCACTCAAAAGTTTCAAGCCATGTAATTTGACCATCGGGGCCTCACGTCTTCTAGGGAACCCTTGTCACCCTATTTTGGATCCTCGGGTTGGCGTGTTCACGAAATCTCCAGTTCCTAGTCACTGTTTCCTGTGCCTGCCACCTTCGTACTTCTTTCCAAATATGCAACAACAAAGGTTTAATGCTAACAGTTCATCATGCAACAACCATAAAGATCATAATAAATAAGCAAAAGGATCGAGGAGACAGTCACACTGACTATCCCTACACAACTTGTCCAGAAACATGCAGAAAAGATCTTCCCAGGTAATGGGATATCTATTACAAATTTCAATATATTAGCGAAAACGAGTTCGTCCTACCATTTCCCTATTCCATACTTAGACACTTTTTCGATTGCGGGTTCCCGGATTGGTAGGCTCAAGATTGTGTTTCCAATGTTTCGCGACTTGCAAACAGTACCCAGAGTTCTGCGATATACAATTTGTTCGTTGGACTACCCCAACATGCCCTCTTACGTGTTACGTGTTTTGCGGTCAACACTTCTGAGACATACAATTTGACCCTCGGGCCCTCACCTCTCCTGGTTATACCTTGTAACCCTATTTTGAATCCCGACCGACCGCTTTTGATAATTAGCCATTCCTTAATTGTTGTTCCCTGTCCCAGCCACCTTCATACTTCTTTATGAATATGCAAATAGTAAGCTTTAATGCTAATAGTTTGTCATGCAAAAACCATAAAGATTACCATTAATGAGCGAAAGGCTCGAGGAGATCTCCCAGACTTCTGCGATATACAAATTGACTGTTGGAATTCCACATCATCCCCTCTTTCGTGTTACACATTTTGCATTCAAAAGTTCTAAGACATACAATTTGATTGTCGGGGCATCACGTCTCTCGAGGAACCCTTGTCACCCTAGTTTGAAGCCTGTCCAACCGCTTTCCATACTTTCCCATTTCTTGGAATCTCTTTCATGGATCCACAGGTTGGCGGGTTCACAAAATCTCCAATTCCTAGTCACTATTCCCTGTGCCCGCCACCTTTGCACTTCTTTCAAAGTATGCAATGACCAAGGTTTAATGCTAATAGTTCATCATGAAACAACCGTATAGATCGTCATTAATAATCAAAAGGCTTGATGAGATAGTCAGACTGACTATCACTACACAACTTGCCTAGAAACATGCAAAAAATATCTTGTCAAGTAATGAGATATCTATTACAAATTTCAATATATTAGCGAAAACGAGTCCGGCTTACCGTTTCCCTGTTTCATACTTAGCCACTTTTTTGATTGCGGGTTCCTGGATAGGTGACCTCACGATTTCACTTCCAATGTTTTGTGGCCTGCAAACAGTACCCGGAGTTCCACAATATACAAATTGACAACTGCACCGCCCCATCATGCCCTCTTCCGTGTTATGTGTTTTACACTCAAAACTTCCGAGACATACAATTTGACCGTCGGGCCCTCACCTCTCCTGGTTATACCTTGTAACCCTATTTTGAAGCCCGACCGATCGCTTTCGATAATTAGTCATTCCTTAATTTCTCTTCCCCATCCCCGCCACCTTTGTACTTCTTTCTAAATATGCTAAGCTTTAATGCTAACATCTCGTCATGCAGGAACCGTCAACATTGTCATTAATGAGTGAAATGCTCAAGGAGATCTCCCATTAATATGCATTAAACCAACATATTTGGAGGGTTATATTATCCCTTCTGATTGTTCATCTCAAACAACATGGAATTTCTTTCACGGGTTGTCGCGTTGGCGGGTTCACGAAATATCCAATCCTTAATTGCTCTCCATCGTACTCGCCACCTTCACACTTCTAGGTATGTAATTACTAGTCTTTAATGCTAACAACCCATCATGCAACAACCGTCGAGATTGTCATTAATGAGTGAAAGGATTGAGGAGATCTCCCATTCACACGCATTGGACCAAGATTTGCGGAGGGTTATATTATCCCTTACAACTGTTCATTTCAAACATCGTCTGGAGCAAACGACCGTTCTCGTAAACTTATGGCAGTAGCTTGACAACAGTTATGTGGAGATACAATGAATATATTCAGGCGTGAGGACTAGAAATTCCAGTGGTCCAGGGCATACTCTTACTATTCATTCTGTTCCGCCCAGAAAGAAGTAATTTGGACCTTTGGAAACACTCATGCGGGCTGCGTCCCTAAGGTTTTTGACTGTAAGGAGGTGGTCTCTTGGTGCGCTGAAAAATATATTTCAAGCCAAAGAATTATTCCACTGTGCGACCATTCTCCTGTTTCTTTGTCACCTCAGGTCTTTCGTAAGATGTTAAGATCGTCGGAGCTAACATTGACCTTCAGAGGACAAGCCTACAAGTAGTTCCTAAAAAAACATGATAACGGGTTGGACCTCTTACCTGAGTTCCTGGAAGACCCGACAACAGTTCCTGAAGATATTACAAAGTTGCGGGTTAGTTATTTTAGAAATCCATTCCGAGAAATTGCTTGGTTGTTTACAAGAATAACGGGACATGAATCTGCAACAAGCATTTCCCGTCTGGTTCTTTATATTTTGTATTTCACAATCAAGGAACAATCCATTTTTGATTGGGGGAAGCTAATTTCCATTGAAATATGTTCCCAATTGTCATGATTCAAAGAAGATAATAAATTTTATATGTCATCCTACTTGGTTTTCGTGATAGTGCATTGATGTTCATTTCCAAAACTGTCTCTGTCTAAGAAGATAAACTATGAATTCGACCTAGTAACCTTCTAGTACCAGGCCTTGTGGAGGCATAAGGCCTCCCATTTTTTTTATGAGGTTTTTAATGACTTTGTCTTGGTTTTCAAAGATTTATTGTTAGGAAAGGATGCTACCTGGATGCCTGACCAGGCAACCAAGTTTTTGGATAGGAAGGGGACACTTGAACAAAAGGAAAATTACAGTGTAACAATGATTTTTGGCTCCAAGGAAAATCCTGCTTTCCTTCCATCTCACATCACAGACAAGATGTTTGTTACAAAAATAGCAAGGCAATACAACTACCGGTTGCATGTTTTCCTTGACAAGAGAAAAAAGCAGTTCATTCCTCTCCCTTGGAAAGTCGCCAACTTCGTGTTCAGGAACGTCAACAATATTGATGAATTCGCAGGCCATTTCAACAACTTGAACCTAAGATATGTTGAAAGGCTAAGAGGGTTTGACCCTAACAGTATTTTTCTAGAACATTTACTAGAAGTTGGCTTCAACAACTCTTTTATCCATACATGCCTGAACGAAGACAGAGACAATGATGACAACACTCCTGCTCTTGATGATGGCGATGTAGAGACATTGCAAAGCACAACTGAATCGTACAAACAATAGGGAAAAGGCTCCAGTGAGAAGAGTGTACAATCCCCGACTAACACTCCCAAGAGCACAACATCACAGAGCATCACTCCAATGGCCCACCCCGGTAAGAAAGAAACCCATAATTATTCAAATGGAGGAGGAGATAAGAACCCTCCTCACGGAAAAATTCATAGTTCTCACAAGCTTCCTGTGACAAAGAAGAGAAAAAACGTTGTAGGGCAAGCAGAAGAGCTTAAAATTGAAAGTGAGAACATGCAACTTGAGACTGTTGTGGATAATGTATTCTGCAATGTTGATCAGCCCACGGACACGATGCACCATAGTTCCATAATGGAAATAGTTGAGACCAACATTTTTGATAAAGATGAATCCTTCGTATTCCAGAGCGTTGTTTTTGACAGCCAATTCTAAAAATTTAATTATTGAAAAGATATATGTAACAAATAAGAAAGGGAAATCTCATTCAGATATTAACCTTAGGAACATGCAACTGTTCCAAATCTCTCGACTTCACCGAGAAACCACATATTCTATTGATGATTCGATTAGAGGCATTGAAGCAAATAATGCCACACTGAACGATCGAATTAAGGAATTGGAGGAAGCTTTGATTCCTTTCCCATTGTTTGTCAGTCCTTTAGCAAAAACCATGCCTGCTACCCCTGCAACCAAGTTAAAAGGATCCTCCAACCTCCTCACATCCTGCAGAGGCTATGTGGAGAAGAATATCAAGAAAATAATAGAGCTAATTACTGAAGCCTGGGAAACATCACAAAATATAGATTTCTTTCAAATGAGGGCACATGCTTTGCACGAACATTTGTAGGCGGATTTAAAAAATGAAGAATGTTTCTATCTAGAGACGATGATCCCTTTTGGCAACCATGTTACCCACATGTCAGATCTGAGAAGAAGACAAGAAGATCTCCCCTCCCCAAACCAGATCAAACAATTAAAAACATGCTCAAAAGAGAAAGTTAAGAACCTACATCTCATTGTCGAATCATGTGAACAAGCCATATTAAAGAAAGAAGAATTATTCAGAAACCTAACTGAAATAGACTTAGTTGGAAGTACCAACGAGGTTCAAGAACCAAACTTAATCCTAAAGTCCTTGTCCTTAACCAAGCAAGCCTTTGATGAACAAGTTGATATTTTAAAGGGGTTGTCTTTAGAAAAGTTTTACAACATCCTTGAATATGGTCAAGATGACGTGGACAACTGGCTAGTGGACTATTCGACACAGAATGAAGAAATTGAACAGGCTCTACATAGTATTTCTATCGATCTAAGGAAATTAGAAAATGATCTTTTCAACAAAAAAGTCTAGGATGAAATCAACATGCCTCCCATGAGAAGCTACATTCAAGAATGGCTCCAAAGAGGAATTGACAAGTTCATCGACGAGGGGCAACAACCAGTTGGAATGATTCCAGTGGCCATCAACGAGAGCAATAAAAAGGCATCAGCAAGCAAATAACAAAGGGATAAATAGATACCATCATAGTAAGTCTATACCGATCACATCTTGCTTTCTTTATCAATCCAATTATTCCACCTCTTTAAACATAAATCTCTAACCAAAGACTGATAACTTCCGATTTCTTCTTTTCAGGTCTTCCTCTCTACCGTCACCCACTTCTTCTTTCTAAAGTCCTATTTCTTGTATTTATTTCTTTTATGGTCCATGGGAGCCCCAATCCCAATCTATATGACAAACACATTTAAATTTCCAGAAATATGTAACAGACATTATTATTTTTTGATAAATTTCAAAGAAAACTGCTTCGGGAACAATCTCGACGGTCCCTTGTGGGCCTGTTTTCGAAATGCTAAATTAGTTCTCTTTATGCATATCGATCATCTTCTTTTATTTTTATGTGCTGAGAAATTTTTATCTTCAACTATGCTGGATGTCAGGAAATTGTGTTTATTAAATTTGAATGTTTAATCTTCAACTTCCGCAGTGATATTCTCCCCGGGTCATGTACCAACCCAATGTCTCATGGATGGCATGTGACATAGTGGTACGAGTCATTTTCTGCATGGATACCACCTGTACTTCAAGCTGCTTCCCACGTGTCCGCTACTTTGAGCTTCTATTTCTCTCTCGGTCCCGCCATAACAATGCATTTATTCCCATTCCAACCCGACATGGACTACGCTGCCATGCAACACTTGTTTAGCTAGTTGTATTAAGTTAGAATATGTGGTATATTGTTTAATAACAACGTGTAATGATATGAGTATTAATGTTTATCATTATAAACTCTTGTAGTTATTGATATTTAAGTTAGATCATTTGTTTTGACCTTATGTTTTACATAGTATTATTTGAATTTTTTTAAGTAAATAAATTACGAATTTGTATATTGAATTGATTGGAATTTTTTTTTTGTAAAATACTATATAAAAAGGTAATTTTTTCAATTTAATATATGAAACTTAAATTTTTCTAATTATACATAAAACAACAAAATTGTTTAACCATCATATTATTATTACGTTGGTCATTGGAGTTGTACTTGTTAGACATAAAACTATAAAATTGTTTAACCATTACATTATTATTACACTTGTCATTGGAGTTTTAGATTCAACAAAAAGGTTTATATTTCAATTGTGTGCTTCCTCAAATTCAATTGATACTTTAATGAATATATATATATATATATATATATATATATATAAAATTAGGATTGATAGAAAATGATAAAAGAGCAACAAAATACTATAAAACATATTGCTTGATGTTTATATCTTCTTTCTTTACTCCCAATGCAAGGTTTTTTTTGCTTCATATGATGTTTGTTTAGTGAGGTTGAAATTTTGGTTAGCAATGGGGAGATATGCTCATAGTGTTGAATGAGGAATCTAATTATGAGAACATGCCTAAGTCACTAGGAGGAGGGGTCTCCATGTCAATTATAATGTGTTGGTTATGCATTACAAATATGCATCTACTCTTGATGTGGCCTTGTTGTTTGAGGCCAACAATCATTTAATTGATTTAGGTTGTGGAGGTCCAATTGAATTGCTTGAGCATGCATGATGAATGTTCTTCCTTTCTCTTTCACCAGACTCTGAATGGCCTCTAAGCTAGCATGAGCTTAGTTGGTCTCTAGTTTCCTCCTCATCATATCCTTGACATCCCAAAGATGATCCCTAAGGTTGTGTTCGATGTTGAAAAAGTGTGTTTACATTTTTTTTTTTTTTTTGTGTGTGTATCCATCCCTTGATAGAATTTAGAACATTATAGTACCAAGAATGTGGAGATAGAAAGTAAAGAGTGAGCATTACAGAATTCCATCTATCCAATTTATGAGTGTCGTTGTGATTACTAAACACAATTCAAGATATTGATAGAAGATCATAATTGGCCAAAAAGATAATAAATGCTTGGACCAAAATTGGTTTATCTGTTGTAGATTAAAATCTTGAAGTAATTGTTGCTTAAACATTTAATGAAGGCAGTGAAAGATAAGCTTGTATTCTTCCAAATCCTTATGCTATTGAGATTGAGGATAAACCCATCATGAGTAGGACTAACTATCATGAATTACAAAGGATAGATGAGACTTCAATGACCCATCTTGGCCCAATATAAATGCTACTTATTTCCAAGAATACCAACTTATGTTATCCCTATAGTGCATTAATCAATGCCAAACTATCATCTTAGAGTTGAGTTGTTAAATTTGGTATAGGTAATAAAGGACATTCATTTGAGTTCATCTAGTTCTTCATTTTTTTATGTATTATGATTGTCTTGCCTTTCGTAATTGTAGTAACACCCAGGGTCAAAATTAGTGATCTATAAACTGTCGTGGGTATTCCACTGGAAGAATTCATCACAACAAATCTTGCAAGTTTTTGCAATCTTTTTGTTATGCAGTGTTTATGTACGATTAAGATTTAGTATTACTACCTTAGCACTTGAAACACTAAAATAAGTTGAGACCGAAATAAAAGAAGCTAAAACAAAAATCCACACAATGAACACAAGATGTACCCTAGGAAACCCAATATGGGAAACCTAGCTAGTGTAACGTCCCCTGGCCCATCTGAGGGACATTATGATGTGGAATACACCTAAAAACGAAATTTCTGCTAACTAATTTATTTCTTATATCTTTCAACTACAAATTATAGCCAGAAATAACTATTGTCTATTACCATTTAATTTCATGCATCTACAACAGACTAAATAGACATGAAATATAGTTTAATAACTTATGCATTGGCATATAAATCATTCTTAAATACGCAGAGATCATGCACAACAATAACACATGTGAAATAACACAACAACATAATAAAACACTTATCTTTTAAATCTGTTGTGCAACTAGTTGCTTGGGACGGATGTTCCACCCAACCATAGATAGACTGTTCCAAATCTCAACAATCAGTCACCCCCGAGCTAAGGCTATTAATCCACAAAAGAGGGTGGTCTCTCACAATCCACTCACAACACATAAAACTCACAACCCACTGACATCTTCCTACAAATATCCTAATTTTTCCACCAGCTCTCTTCCTCTTGAACTGCCCAACCCAAGGAATGTACCCCTTCATTGATCTCAGTCCCTCGGGCATCCCATTATTTTATCAGGGTATCTATGGTGCAAGTAGATATGAATCTCTCAGCTGGGAACTTAAGGGAACTCACTACTAGAAAACTACCATTAAACAACAAAAAACACTTATTGTTTTAGTGCAACTCACTTAGGAGTTCACTCTTCAGGCTTGAGAACCTGGTTCTTCAATCTTTATCTCCAAAATGCTCCAGATATGCTCTAGAATTCGCCCTCCATGGTTGCACCAGCTCCAAGCTCTCTTTCTTCCTCTCTACTTGCTCCTCATGCACCGAAACTCCTTGTATACAATTGTTGTCCTAACCCATATGAATTTCTCTCCTTTGGCTTGCTTGCTTGACTCACACACTTCCCCAAGATGATTGTACTTGACTTCCATGTGCCCAACAACATTGGGATGTGACTACTCACACCCACCCTCTTACATGTATTTAATGGTTGGCTTTGGGAACACTCAATAAAAAATTGAAAGGTTCATATACAATAGCAATTTTAGGAAAATGGGTGGAATTAATATACATGGGTAATTCTCCTTGGAATCCTCTTGGCCATTATCCTAGACTTTCCCCTCTCTTGTTGATTAATTCAACCCCCATCTCTTTTCCATGTCCCCTTAGCAACTGGCATCACATTTTATTATTAAAACATAGAAATACAATTCACATATTACATCGCTTGGTTGTAGCCACATATTATATGTACATTAAGCATTAATTAAACTAGGGATTATAGTGGGGATGTTACATTTCCCCTCCCCTATAGTGGGGATGTTACATTCCCCCTCCCCTACAATTGTGTGTCGTCCTCAATGCACACCATGTCGATATACATATATGCAAATTTACATCACAATACTTAGAAAATAAGATTCTGCACTTTCACAACTCCAACAACATTTCCAACCAAAATCTCTTGTTCCTCTCAACTCACCAACCCAAGGAATGCACCATTCATTTATCAGGGATAACCCAAGGGATATACTATCCTTTTATCAAGGCTAACCAAAGGAACGAGCCATTCTTTTATCAAGGTCCCCATCACATTTAACTAGGACTCTGAGATGTGGTTCCAGAACTCTAGCTGTTCAAAATAGAGTCTTGCATTATGTTTTCTTCAAAATTGTCAAAAATTTGTGATTATTCTGCCTACATGTTTTCTTCATGCTCCCATGTAGCATCTTGAGGACCTTACCAGGTCCATTGAACATTTACCATCCATGTGGCTTTGTTCCTGAGCACTTTGAATTTTCGATCCAGTATGCATACTAGTTCCACCCGGAAATCCCCTTTGTGCTCCACCTGGATCACATTCCAAACAATTATGTGGTCAGGGTCAGGTACATATTTCTTTAATAATGGCACATAAAATACATTATACACCATCATGGATGCAGACAATGCCAACATGTATGCAACTGACCCTATATTTTATAATATTTCAAAAGGCCCACAATATCTTGTTGACAACTTCGAGAAACTTCATAATCTTAGTGAAATTCTCTTTTCCTTCACTTTTAAAAACACATGTCTGCCCACTTTAAAATCTCTAAACACTATTTTTGTCTGCATAATTATTCTACCTATCCTGAATACCCTTTAAATTATGCTTTATCTTAGCCATCTGTTCTTCCATTTCCCTTAATGATTCTGACCTAACCACTGCTCTATCTGTTGGATTATCCCAACTCACTGGTGTGTTACATTTTTTGCCATACAATGCCTCAAATGAACTCATTTTCAATGAGGCTTGATACCCATTATTGTAATAAAATTCTACTAAGCGGATACAATCCTCCCACTTTGATGGTTGATCCATCACATACAATCTAAACATGTCCTCAATTATCCTATTAGTCCTCTCTATTTTCCCATCTGACTCTGGGTGATAATTTGTATTGAGATTTAAATTCGTTCCAAATCCTTTGAACAAACATTTCCAAAAATTGGATGTAAACTTTAGATCTCTATCTAAAACTATTTTCTTAGGTACTCCATGTAGCCTAGCAACTTCTTTCATATATATTTCTATAATGTTTGTTGTCTTGTGTGTTGTATTTACTGGAATAAAATGTGTTGCCTTGGTTAATTTTTCCACCATCGCCATGATGGAATCATGTTGCTTCACTGTTTTGGGCAATTTTGTAGTAAACTTATTGGATGTCTATGCTTTGTCTTCACTTTTTGGCATTCTAGACATATGGCTATGTAATTAGCCACTTCTTTCTTCATTCCCGGCCAAAAGTATTGGCTTCTCACAACTGCAATTGTCTTATGATATCCTGGGTGCCCAGTATATAGAACTGTTGGCCCTCGACCAAGTTTTGAGGAATACTTGGTCATATTTGACCGTTTGGTACTTCAACTGCGTGTTGAAGACGGAGTGCATAGCGAAGTGGAGATCGTGGGATCTCACCACCTTTTGTGGAACCTTTTTGGGTTTTTTTGGGAATATTGTAACGGGAAAGGGATGTCGGCCATTGTTTAGGCCTTTTTCTATGTATAAATAGAGCTCTAGGCCATGTAAGAAGAGCCCCTATCTAGTCGATGGCTTAGTGCATAAGTTGGATCTATGTGATCAGAAGTCTGTGAGATTGTAAGAGCTCTGTGTGTGTTGTAATAGTGTTAACTGCACAGAGTGTGAGAAGGATTAGTGCTTGGATCTACCTGGGGAAAGAGGATCCAACAAGCTGCGCAGATCTCTTGTCCTGTGCAGGGTAAGGGTCATTGAAGCTCCGTGCTGTAACTGCTTGACCAAGATAATATAAATAAGACTTTGTGGACGTAGCCCCAGGGCGGGGGTGAACCACGATAACTGTGTGTATGGTGCTATGTGCTTTGTTCTTATGTGTTTACCCCTCTCTCTTGCCAAGTGCTTTGATATGTTTAGATATATCTATTGATGATTTGTGCTTATGAGATATGAATGCATGCTAGATATGATACATAAGATGCTAGGTGCTTAATCTATTGACTATAACATGTTTATTATTGCTAAGTGCTAGATCTAAGTAATTACTACAGTGCTCTGTGCTTTCTGCGAAGTGTATTAATGAATGTATGTTAGGAAATAACTGATGCTAAGTGCGTTGTAAGCAAGATAATCACAGATCTGTGTCTTAGTCAAGGTTGAAGACACCTGAGTCTTGCAACCAGCCTGAATCTACCTCGGGTGAGACTTCATCTGCTTTGCAGGTGTTGCCGAAAGGGCTGGTAGTTAGGGTTTTGTTGGTGCACTCTTGAGCGTTGAACCCTGGGTCTGCCCCTGTGCCAACAAATGGTTCCATTGTCGGGACCTGGAACTGTGATTGCTGGGAACTGAAGAAGAAAAATCTTTGTGTGAAATAAGCTCTGTGTGTAAATTTGTTGCCCTAGTGCGCAGTGTTCTGTTTGACCTGTGAAGCTTTGTGCCAAGAAAGAGGTCAGATCTGAAGAAAAAGAGGTCAGATCTGCAAGAAAAAGGTAAGATCTGTAAGCTTTGTGCTTTGATAAAGGTAAGAATAGTTAAAAGTCTTAGATCTGGAAGCTTTGTACTCTGTAGAAGTAAGATAAGTGAAATTTTTGTTTCTAAAGCATGGATCTAGGTATGTTTGATAGATTTTGTCTTAGCTTCAAAACTAGGGCATTGTTAGATGAAATAAAGTTGGACATGAATAGATCTGATAAGTATAGTGATAGATATGTTATACCTATGCATAGAAATAATGTTTGGACTAACAAGTGGATGAAGGATCCTAGAAAAAGTTTTTTGTAGGCTAGCTACCATGATCCTGGTGTGCAGTACAGAAGAAGTTGGGGATCATCTAAGAGAAAGAGAGGATTAACCCTCTGTTATAGTTGAAGAAGACCGAGACTTCTTGTTAAGGAATGCCTTGGTAGGAGATCTAGTTGCCTCTGTTGTAAGGATATGGACCATGAAGTATTGGATTTCCCTAGAATGATTACTAGGCTTGAGAAGATGAATATGGAACAAGCAAACCCTGAGGGAGACCAAGAGACCAAGATTATAGCAGAAACCTAGAAAGAATCATAAAATATATTACTACAGATGAAAGATATCTTGAATGACCAAAAACATGTTAGGTTATCAGAGATGTTCAAAGCAAAGGAGCAAATTGAAGTAAGAATAGGGGACTTTGACATTGATTGTACTCTTGATGAAGAAACGCAAGTAAACATTATGCCAGAAAGAACTTGGGAAGCTATAGGAAAGCCTGTCATGACCCCTTCCCTAGGAGGAACAAGTTCCTTTAGAGGAAAGCTAGTAAAACTATGTGGAAGGCTCGCCAGGATACCTATGACTGTCAATGGAACTTCGACAGAGGAAGACTTTGAGATCATTAAATTTGTTGAAGACAATGCCCCATTTACCATGCTCATAGGGAAACCCTGGATTGACAGAGAATAGGCCGGACGAAGGGAAGAAGCAAAAGTTTTGGAACAGAAGAAACAAGAATTAAAAGACTTCATGACCAGAAGGATCACGCACTTGATTAAAGAATAAAAGAGCAGACCACAGATATTTAATATTAGTACCTCCGATGTCGAAGCTAAGAGAACACTTAAGGATCCGCAGAAGATTGAGTTACCTATTGTCGATACAGAAGAGGTATTATCAAGGAACCATAAGAAAGATTTTCCATAGCGCGAAATAACTAAGGCCATAGAAGATAAACATCAGAATGGTAAAAGCATTACTGAGACGAAACTCACTGGGAAGATGGCTAGGAAGTTAAGAAAGAAAAGGGCTAATATTGTAAAGTTACAAGAGGTTCTAGAGGACACTTTGCAGTGAGAAGAATTGTAGAATTGGAGCTTCGCCAAGATATTAGAACAACAACATAGAGTACTTCACCATGACGAAGCAATATAGCTGTTGGAATCGATATACCCGTTCGACCGCCGCTCCAAACGGATCGAAAAGAAATTATGGGTTACCATTAGACCGTTGGACCTCACCTTAATGGATATATCAATGGTCATGGAAGCTTCATATCCATTGCAAGCAGTCCATTGCAGAGTTACTTACTTATTCCGTTGCACCATGGTCAGAAGACACTTTTGCCAATTGAGAACTTGAGTTGACAGAACAACCACATTGAGAAACAATGATTACTCCAGATTTACGCACTATCTGATTACGGTATCGACAGTCCATTAACAACCCGAGACAGTGATTCCAAGCTTACATGTCCGACGAGCTTAGTGCAACAGAAGAATCGGTGAGAGAAGTACTTGCTAGCTTAAGGACAGAAAGAGTCATGTCGAAAAGAGGAATGTCCACCAGAGTCCAAGCCTCATCATCGAGAGGAGTGGCAGCCTCCCCATCGACTGCTCGGGCTGGAACATCTCGAGCTGGCGCAGAGGTGAGAACTAAGCATAGACACGATGAAGCCAACACTAGGATAGTGCCAACCATTCTACCTGCTTACATTCCCCCTTTAAGTGGTGAGATTAACAGGGACAGTGTCCCTTGAGACTTCGACTACACCCTAATCACTGCATATCTATTGAAAGGAGTTCGCACCTACCATGCAGATCAAGACAAGGTTACAACGTTGAAGTGTTGTGACTTCAACCTGGGAGACCGTAAAGCCTACAACATGCTTGCACCATCCAAGTACTTAACAAAGACTAAGGGCCGCAATCTGAAGATCGTCCCTTAGCAATGGACGATGAACCTTGCGTAGTATACTCTGCTCAACATTATGAAAATACTGCACTTCGGTAGACATCATGAGGTGACTGCTTGTGTGAAATTGCTGCTAGCAAGTTACCATGGAGGATACCTATGGTTGAACATTTGCATAATTGTTGATCCGGTGCTGATCAACAAGATTACTGGGCTTAGCATGCAGGGCCCTGATCCCCATGAGTAATACCCTTGGAAGACCACAGACCGCGTGCTTTCACAGAAGATTAAAGAGGCATATGACAACGTTGAAAAAGGGTGCATGAGGTTACAAGGTCACATCTATCGAGAGTGGTGTAGTGCGCCTCTCATGTCAACTGATAGCAAGGAAGCTGGTCTGTAAGAATAGACCTACGCAAGTATCAGGCTTCGTAGTGGACCTCGCCGAAAAATGCGCAGAAGGACTCCAGATGAATTGGGCAAAGTATTTGGTCAATCAGCTAGAGATTGATTGTAGAGAAGCCCAAGACTAGGGGCATGAATTCCATTTCAACTGGCTGCTGATATTGATCGCCTTTGTTGCATGGGAGCTACCGGAAGGCGCAACATTCCCAGACCTCATCCCATTGAAACCGTTAGCTGCGAAGTTCAGTACCTTGTGGTACTTGACGAACATGAGCAAGCAGTGGCAGTCAAATGCCATTTTTCACAGATACTATAACCAACTGAAAGAAGCTATAGGGGGTGCAAATCGCATAACCCCGAACACTTTACAAAGGTTCCAACCTTTGATAAAGTTCAACGTGGACCGTCACTTTATCTACCTAAATCCATGCGCTGATGAACACCAGGAACAACTCCAGTCCTATTATAAGCTGATTGAAGAAGACTTAGAAGAAATCACCAAGGAATGGTCGATAGACCTCCTTGTTCCAACAGATCTAGCAGACATTTCAGATATTGACAACCCAGAAGCTGCGCAGGACACACCTGGGCCCAGTAAGATGAAGAAGACAAAGAAGACGAAGGAGACGAAGAAAACTAAAGAGGTTCAAGATGTGGATAGCCTTTTTGTAAGGATAGCTTCCGTCACACTAGATCAAGAAGGTAACAATGAAGACTTAGAGGAAGTCGAGCAACAACCAGAAGAAAGTCGAAGTTCTAAAGAAGAGAAAAGGATCACCTTCAAAGTGTTCCTCTAAGAAGAAAGCCAAAGCGACCGTGACCAAGATGAAGACCACGCTCAATCCAGATGACTTCAGCTTTCTCCTCACGACTTTGGATGAAGCTATAAAAAATATTACAGAAAAGCAGGAGTCCAAGCAAGAAATGATGTACGATAGAATTGAAGCTGAAATCTGAGGAGTACAACGAGCCCTCCAGTCTAATTGCGCAGTCCCCACTGTGCCTATGCTAGAAGGAACAACCGAAGCAGGAGATGAGTCAGTTCAACTTCGCAGGATTGCCAACCTAGTCGAAGTACGCCTTCAGAAAGCAGAAGAAGTAACAGCGTAGGCCACCCAGTCCCTAAAGCACGCACACAAGGAAATCATAGAGCAACACCAAGCTGCATAACAGGAGAAGGAGGCCATCCAAGAGAAGTTTGATAAAGAACACACAAAGATCCAAAAGGAGAAGGAGAAACTTCTTGCGAAGCAAATCAGGATCAAAGAAGCTATCAATAGAGCATTTCACTCTGTGACTGGATTAGAATAGAAGGTAGGAGAACCCATAGAATGCCAAGTAATGAAGCTTGCTGAAGTCATTCAACAACTGCAACAAAGAGTAGTAGAACTAGAGCTCCAAGCTATACCGAGCACCCCGCAAGAAGAACGCGACCAACGAGAAATAACTGCCTACGGTACAGTAGAAAGGATCAAAGGACTCATTGAAGAATGCAAACAGCTAAGTATCGGAAGTGCGCAGATACATGAGGGCCCGACCGAGAACCCGAAATTACATAAATTGGAGTCGCAACTCCAGGAGGCGAAGCAATAGGCAGATAGACTTCAGATGCAGTTGAAGGCTCTACCAACCATAGAGAAAATGAAGAGGTCCATGAACAACGCGTCGTACAACAATAGATTGATATGATCCAGAGAAAGGTCATGGAAGTAACGCAACAACTTCAAGCTTTGTAGGACAGGGCATGTCAACTATTCTTAGAGATTGAGAGCCAAGGGACATACCTGGAACAGGTCGTGAACACAACAGAGAGGCGCTTAGAAGGACTAGTTAGTAATGCACTCATTCAGGAGTTTTCTGAGCAAGAAGCAGTAGTAAAGCAACAAGTCAAAGCATCTCGAGCGAAGCTCGAGGCCTTCGAGGCAGAGTTACCCAGAGAAGAGTGACTCAAGACGAGTCACATGTGAGTGTTGGGGGCCTATTGGCCCTCAACCAAGTTTTGAGGAATACTTGGTCATAGTTGACCATTTGGTACTTCGACTGCCTATCAAAGACAAATCACGTAACGAAGCAGAGATCGCGGGATATTGCCACCTTTTGTGGAACCTTTTTGGGTTTTTTTGGGAATATTGTAACGGGAAAGGGATGCCGGCCATTGTTTAGGCCTTTTTCTATGTATAAACAGATGTCTAGGCCATGTAAGAAGAGCCCCTACCTAGTCGATGGCTTAGTGCATAAGTTGGATCTATGTGATCAAAAGTCTGTGAGACTGTAAGAGCTCTGTGTGTGCTGTAATAGTGCTGAGTGCACAGAGTGTGAGAAGGCTCAGTGCTTGGATCTACCCGGGGAAAGAGGATCTAGTGAGCTGTGCAGATCTCTTGTCCTGTGCAAGGTAAGGGTCATTGAAGCTCCGTGCTGTAACTGTTTGACCAAGATAATATAAAGAAGACTTTGTGGATGTAGCCCCAGGGTGGGGGTGAACCACGGTAACTATGTGTATGGTGCTATGTGCTTTGTTCTTATGTGTTTACCCCTCTCTCTTGCCAAGTGCTCTAATATGTTTAGATATATATATTTATGCTTTGTGCTTATGAGATATGAATGCATGCTATATATGATACATAATATTCTAGGTGCTTAATCTATTGACTATAACGTTTTTATTATTGCTAAGTGCTAGATCTGAGTAATTACTACAGTGCTCTATGCTTTCTGTGAAGTGTATTAATGGATGTATGTTAGGAAATCACTGATGCTAAGTGCGTTATAAGCAATATAATCATAGATATGTGTCCTAGCTAAGGTTGCAGACACCTAAGTCTTGCAACCACCCTTGCCTCTACCTCGGGTGAGACTTCATCTGCTTCACAGGTGTTGCCGAAAGGGATGGTAGTTAGGGTTTTGTTGGTGCACTCTTGAGCGTTGAACCCTGGGTCTTCCCCTGTGCCAACAAGCACACTATACATTTCTTTCAGAACTACATTTTTCAACTCATTATATTTCGACACATATTATTTTCCCTTGTACATGAGAATCTTGTCTTCTTTCAACTCATAAAAAATAAATTTCTGCTGAAAATTTCCTTGTTGCAATATCTCTTTTATTTTTAAATGATTATGATCTAAATTTGTTGCTGCAACAATTTTGTCTTTCATATATGTCCTATACATGTTGATGGTTGCAACATGCACTTCATGAGCTCTCATGCTGAGTGCATTGACCACTTGATTTTCCTTACCCCTTATATGCTTAATTTCGAAGTCATATTCACTCAAAAATTCTAGCCATCTAGTTTGTCTGGCATTTAGTGTTGGTTGTCCAAACAAATGTTGCAGACCACAATGGTCCGTCCTTAGTTCAAATTTCTCACCCATAAGGTAATGTCTCCACATTTTTAATGCATGTACAATTGTTGCTAACTCCAAGTCATGTGTAGCATATTTCCTCTCATGCTCTTTTAATTTTCTGAACTCATAGCATACCATGTGATCGTTTTGATTGAGAACTCCACTGAGCCCTTCCTTGCATGCATCAATGCACACAACAAAATCTTCATTTGGGTCTGCAATCTTCAATATTCGTGCACTTGTCAATATTTCCTTCAACTGTTGAAAGCTTTCTTCACACTTGGAAGTCCATTCAAACTTCACTCCCTTCTTTTGCAAAGAAGTGATTGGACTTGCAATCTTTGAAAACCCTTTTATGAATCTTCGGTAATAATCGAAAAGACACATGAATGATCTAACCTCTGTCACATTCTTTGGCATTGGCCATCCCATAATGGCATATATCTTTTCAGGATCCACTGCTATCCCATCTGTTGAAATTATATGCCCCAAGTAGTGAATCTTATTTTGATAAAATATGCACTTACTTAGCTTAGCATATCATTTATGCTCTCTTAGAACTTGCAACACCATTCTTAAATGCTGCTCATGTTCCGCTTCCAACTTAGAGTAGACAAGCATATCATCTAGGAATACAATTACAAACTTGTCTATGTATTCCCTGAACACTTCATTCATCAAACACATGAAGACAACTGGGGAATTTGATAGTCCAAATGGCACTATTGTGAATTTGTAATACCCATATCTTGTCTTGAATGTTGTCTTGTTGATGTCTTCTTCCTTAATCCTTACTTGATGATAGCCCGATCTCAAGTCAATCTTGGAAAATATCCTTGCACCTTTCAACTGATTAAACAAATCATCAACTCTTGAAAAAGGATATTTGTTCTTTATGGTGACCTTATTCAACTACCTTAAATCAATACACAACCTTAAGGTTCCATATTTCTTCTTCACAGAAAGAATCGGGGCTCCCCAAGGTGACACACTTGGTCGTATATACCCCTTATTTAAAAACTCTTCAAGTTTCATCTGCAACTCCTTCAATTCTGGTGTACCCATTTTGTATGGTGTCTTGGATACTGGGGAATCTCCTGGCACCAAATAAATAGAGAAATAAATGTCTCTACTTGGTGTCAATCCTGAGATTTCTCTAAAAATATCTTCAAAATCCTTCAAGACCAGATGGTCTTCAATGCTGGCCACTTTATCTTTGGTTGCCTCTTCCATATGGGCTGCAAAAATATCACATCCTTTCCTGAAACTCTTTTTCAATTGCGTTGTTGAAATCTCTCTAACAACTACAACTCTTGGAATGTATTGAATCTTGCTTTACTTCCCTTCTTCATTAAGACGTGTGATTGTCTTGTTGTAATAGTATAGGACAACATGATGTTTTTCTATCCAATCCATGCCAATTAGAAAATCATATGAGCTCAACGGTATGATGTTTACATCTACCTTTGTGCCAAGTCCATTCATGTCTATTGAACAATCTTTAACCAACTCATTGATTTTCCTCTTAGCCCCAGTGGCTAACAGAATTAACCAAGATTTCTTATGCTTACTCCTTTGTAACTGAAATATTTCAACAATGTTAACATTTATGTAACTATGGCTAGCTCCAAAATCAATCAAAATTGCTATGGGATGGTTATCAATCTTACCTTCAACTTCAATCATGGGGTATTGATACGCTACTTGATTGTTGTCCAAGGCTGCATAAATCCTTGGCATGCTTCCTCCCATGTCTTCCATTGTTTCAGCCTCTTGAATATTGTGGACAGTCCTCATTCTTTCTCCTTTGTGAGAACAATCCCTATATAAGTGACTTCCCTCACATCCCTAACATTGTACAGGTTGTTGCCTTGGCCTCTTCCCAAATGATTCTACAGTCTTGTGTTCATTTTGGGCTGACTGACCTTGTTGATTTGCTTGGGAATTATTCTTGAAAATGGGTGGATCAAAACCTTTTTTCCTTTTCATCTTGTCATTCCAAGATTTTTGGAAAATTGGCCTTCCTTTGCTATGCTCATAAAAATGCCTTGCTCTCCTTATGGTTTCCTCCAAAGTCTTGGGGTTATCATATTGTATATTGTCACTATAGAAGGAGGGTATCCCATTTAGAAACCTTTGGATTTTAACCTTCTCGTCTTGATGAAGTCAACATACTTCAACAACTCAAAGAACATTTTCTCATATTCCTTCATTGTCATGGTTCCCAACTTGAGTTTAAAGAACTCTTTCATATTTCTTTCATAATAATGCTCGAACAAATATTTCTCTTGGAAATATCCTTTGAACTTCCTCCATGAGATCCTCTTCTCATTAAGGTTATTGGATTTCTTAAGTTGATCCCACCACATGAATGTCTTTCCTTGCAAGTGATAGGTGGAAATTGTAGCTTCAACCCGGGAGGGGTAATCATGCAGCTAGAAATATTTCTTCATTTCCAACAACAAGGCCTTCACCTCTTCTCCTTTTCAGTGCTCACCATTGAAAGTTAGTGGCTTGATCTTCCTAAGTTCACCTTGCAATATATCTGCCTCAGGCCTTCTTCTTTGCATATGAACAAGCGACACACTTGGGCTGCTCCCTAGCCCTGAACTGTTGATTTTACGGTGAGCTATGGCTCATGTATTTCTTTAAATTTTATGTTACCAATTACTTGAACCATAACTACATTGGAAAACCAATTGGGTATGTGTTATATTCTTTGCATGTGTGTGTGTGGGCATGTCAAATTCGACAACTGCATCTGATGATCCCTCATAGTAGTGTTCTGTTTGTGTCGTGTGCACCGGGCGCTTTCCTAGGGGGGTCCCAAGGGGGGGCAGGTATGCCCCCCCTGGTTACGCGCAGCGTTCGGGGTAGCGCCCCAATTTTTTTTTTTGGGCGGTTTTTGCTATTTTTAGAGGATTTTGCTATCTTTAGCGGTTTACTAAAAATAATCCCGGTTTTAGGGATTACAGTTTTGGTATCTACGGAATACCTAAAAACATTGTATATATTGTATAGTGATTGGTGAAATTCAATATAATGAATATAAGAAAGGTTTTCCCGGTTGAGGGTTTCCGATATAAATCTCTGTGTACTATGTGAATGAGCCATTGATTAAATTATGTTTTACTTAAGAATTTGTATGCATTGCTTTACTTCAAAGGTTTAAAACTTACATGTGGTATCAGAGCTCATTTTTGGCTTCAGAGGGACGCCTTTGCTATTGAGGGTTTGGCTCGGTTTTGATAGATCAAGTTTATCTTGGGTCTTTGATAAACTTGGGTTTAGTGGGAGCTTTTGCAGTGGTGATTTGAGTGCAGAAAGAATAATGGCGAGTTCTTCTAGAATTGAGATAGAGAAGTTCAATGGTAAAAACTTTGAGCTATGGAAGCTGAAGATGGAGGACCTTCTTGTAGACAAAGAACAATGGATCGCTGTGGATCCCGATACATAGCCAACTAGTATGCAACCTACTAGCACACAGATGACTAGTACACGACCTACTAGTGCAAAAACTACTAGTACACCACCTACTGGTATGTCGAAGGAAGATTGGGAGAAGTTGGATAGGAGAGCAAGGAGTACTATTCGACTATGCCTGGTAGATTCAGTGTTGTTGAATGTCTCAGGATAATCTACAACCAAGGAACTATGGGATAAGTTGGCGAATTTGTATCAATCAAAGTCCCTGGTAAACAAGTTGTTTCTTCAAAAGAAGCTGTATCATCTTAGGATGGAAGATGGAAATTCTATGACAGAACATCTAAATTCCTTTAATACTCTGGTACGTCAATTTGGCTATGTTAATATTACGATTGCAGAGGAAGATAAGTGTATTACTTTGTTATGCTTTTTTCCAGACTCTTGGGATAATCTGGTTGTAGCAATAGGTAGTACCACTCAATCTACATTGAAGTATGAGGATGTAGTTGCATCCTTGTTATCTAAAGAGATGAGGCAAAAAATCATGGATGGTCACAACACAGATGCTTTATTTGTAAGAGTGCGTACCCAAGACAGGAACCCTAGTAAGCCTTCGGGGTGGAGATATAAATCTACAGGTAGATCTAAGTCTCCAGGAAAATCTTTGAGGAAATGTTGGAAGTGTGGTAAAACATGGCATTATAAGAAAGATTGCAAGTCTAAGAAGGTTGATAAACCAAAGGGATCTGATAGTACCTCTTCCACAGAGGCAAAAACCTCCACTGAAGAAGGAGGTGATGTTTACCTGGAATCTACAAGTACACATGCAGACCATGATGTATGGTTGATCGACTTAGGTGCGTCATACCATATGACTTCTCACAGGGAGTAGTTCTCTGAATATGAGAAATACGATGGTGGTGATGTATTCCTAGGAGATGACTCGACAGCCAAAATATTGGGATGTAGAAGGGTTAAGTTGCTGCTAAAATATGGAAGGATTAGAAATCTCCCTGGGGTTCTGCACATTCCAAAACTTTCTAGGAGCCTAATATTTGTAAGTAAGTTGGATGATGCAGGAGGGGATACTATATTTGGAAAGAACACTTGCAAGATGTTACAAGGAGCAATGGTGTTGATGAGGGGAGTTTGGTGTGGAACTCTATACAAGTTGTTGAGAAGCACTTATACTAATGGGTGTAACAGTTCTGTTGTCCCTGAGCAAAGAAATGAAGGAGACAAGACCAATACTGTCCCAGAAAAGAAGACCATGCTGTGGCATCAAAGACTGGGGCATATTGGAGAAAAGGGCCTTCGAACACTACACGGTAAAGGTATGGTTGAAGGTATGTCTAATTGCACTATGGATTTTGATTTCTATGAACATTGCATATATGTTAAACATAATCAAGTAAGATTCCCATTTGGTGCTACAAGAGCAAAGGGGATCTTAGAGTTGATACACAGTGATGTGTTTGGACCTGTTCTTGTTCCATCCCTAGGTAAATATGTGTATTATGTTTCATTCATAGATGATTTTTCAAGGAACACATGGATTTATTTTCTTAGAAAGAAATCTGAGGTATTTGATAAATTTAAAGAGTTTAAGGCTCTGGTAGAAAATCAGACAGAGAAGATAAAGGTATTGAGAACAGATAATGGGGGAGAGTTCTGCGGAAATGAATTCGAAGAATTCTGTAAGAAGTGTGGTATAGCAAGGCAGAAGACTACTCCATACACTCCTAAGAAGAATGGAGTTGTAGAAAGGATGACACGACACTGATGGAAAAAGCAAGGAGCATGCTTAGCGGTGTCGGGTTAGGACAAGAATTATGGGCAGAGGCAGTGGGTACAACATGTTACCTGGTCAATCGATCGCCTTCATCAACATTGGATGATAAAACTCCACACGAGGTATGGTCTGGAAATAAATCCTCTCTTCAATATCTTAGAGTGTTTGGTTGTGATTCTTATGTACATGTTCCAAAGGAAAATAGGAGTAAGATGGATAAAAAGGCTGAAAAGTGTATCTTTATTGGTTATAAAGATGGTGTGGAAGGTTATAAGCTTTGGAACCCATAAACCAAGAAGACTATTTATAGTCGAGATGTTGTTTTCAGAGAGGTAAAAGATGTGTCCAAACATGAATTCCTACCAATGCAAGACGAACCTAAGAAAATAGAGCTTGAGTTGGATGATGCAAAATCTGAATCATCCGAAGAAGAGGATGCAGAAGAAGAAGAAGAAGAAGAAGAACCTCATACCCCAATATTGAGGAGATCAGTGAGAGATAAAAGGCAACCATAAAGGTATAGTCCACCTTATTTTCGTTCCAATTTTGCTTTATCTATTACTGATGATGATCCTAGAACTGTCAGGGAAGTAGTGAATTGAGAGGATAGTAAACTCTGGAAGAAGGCCATGTTTGAAGAAATGGATGCCTTGGATAAGAATGGGGCATGGGATATAGTTGAGTTTCCAGTTGGAAGAAAATCTGTTGGTAGAAAATGGTTATTTAAGAAGAAGTTTAATGCACAAGTTAAAGTGGAGAAATACAAAGCTCGGTTAGTAGCAAAAGGTTATTCCCAGGTAGAGGGAATTGACTTTGGTGAGATTTTTTCTTCTGTTGCTAAGTTAACTTCTATTAGATTTCTTTTATTTATTGGTGTTGCTTTTGATCTTGAAGTGGAACAGATGGATGTGAAGACAACATTCCTACATGGGGATCTGGAAGATGAAATCTACATGAAGCAACCAAAAGGCTTTGTAGTGAAGGGCAAGAAAGAGCTGGTCTGTAAGTTAAAGATGTCATCATATGGTCTGAAGCAATCACCTAGGATGTGGTACCAAAAGTTTGACACATACATCCTTGGATTGGGATTTGTAAGAAGTAGGGCTGATCACTGTGTATATTCCAAGCAGGTTCATAATCACTTCATTTATGTAGTGTTGTATGTTGATGACATGTTGTTGGTAGGAAATAACATGGATGTTATCAAAGAGGTGAAAGCCCATCTATCCTCCAAATTTGACATGAAGGATCTCAGTGCTGCTAACTTCATTTTGGGAATGGAGATTAAAAGAGATCGTGCAAATAGGAAACTCCGGTTAAATCAGAGAAAATATGTTGAGATGATATTGCAGAGGTTTAATATGCATGGAAGTAAACCGGTCAAGGTTGCTATTCCTATAGGTGTAAAGTTATCTACAGATCAGTGTCCCAAGACACAGGAAGAAGAAGAGGACATGTCCCATGTTCCATATGCCAGTGCAGTTGGCAGCTTGATGTATGCAATGGTCTGTACTAGACCAAACATTGCACATGCAGTGGGAGTTTTGAGCAGGTATATGTCAAAACCAGGGAAGGAGCATTGGACAACAGTAAAGAGGGTCTTCAGGTATCTTCGTGGCACTACCAATTATGGATTGTTCTACCTAGGAAGACTAGGATTAGACAGAGTGTTGGACATACATGGCTTTGTTGATGCAGACCGGGTTGGAGATCTAGATCGCAGAAGATCTACAAGTGGGTATGTGTTTAACCTATTTGGAGGAGAAATCAGTTGGATGAGCAAAAGACAGGTTGTAGTGGCACTCTCAACTACAAAAGTTGAATACATGGCAACCACTCATGCAAGAAAGGAAGCAGTATGGTTACAAAGATTGTGTCCAGGTATTGGGTTGGTACAACAAGTAGTGAGATTAGATTGTGACAGTCAGAGTGCAATATTCCTGGCAAAGAACCCAACTTATCATTCGAAGACAAAACATATTGATGTTCAGTATCACTTTGTGAGAGACATGGTTGAGGAAAAGAAAGTATTGCTGGAAAAGGTTGACACTTTGAAGAATGTTGCAGATTCATTGACAAAGTCTGTAAGCACAGAAAAGTTCTCCCGGTGTAGAGTAACAATGGGCATTGCTGTCCTGGATTGTTGACTATATAATATTGTGGCCCCTAGATGCAAAGAAAACAACAAGTGTGAGAATGTTGGGTATGTGTATATTCTTTGCATGTGTGTGTGTGGGTGCGTTAGATTCGACAACTGCATCTGACGATCCCTCGTAGTAGTGCTCTGTCTATGTTGTGTGCGTTGGGTGCTTTCCTAGGGGGGTGTAGGTATGCCCCCCCATGGTTACGCACAACGTTCGGGGCAACGCCTCGATTTTTTTTTTGGGTGGTTTTTGCTATTTTTAGAGGATTTTTCTATCTTTAGCGGTTTACTAAAAATAATCCTGGTTTTAGGGATTAGGGTTTTGGTATCCACAGAATACCTAAAAACATTGTATATATTGTATAGTGAATGGTGAAATTCGATATAATGAATATAAGAAAGGTTTTCCCGGTTGAGGGTTTCCGATATAAATCTCTGTGTACTATGTGAATGAGTCATTGATTAAATTATGTTTTGCTTAAGAATCTATATGCATTGCTTTACTTCACAGGTTTAAAACTTACAAAACCAAGATCACAAGAAGAAACACCATGCACAAGAACACAAGAAATATCCTGGGAAACCCTTCTCAATAAGGGAAGAAACCCCAACCAAATCCTTTGTTATATTCTTCAAGAGAAAGACTTGTCACCACCAAGAATGACCTAGCGCACAAGTGGGTGTTGCAATTCTCATAATTTCAGACCTCAACATCTGAAATCATGATATGACATAATGTTAAGTGTGTTTCCTCAATGGGGATTCACCTTTATTTATATAACACTTGTCACATCAAATGATGTGTCTATTGGCACAACAAGGCCGACTTCAATAACTTAATATAATTAATAATTTCCATATTAATTATCTTTTATTATTATTATTATTATTATAATTAATATTAATGTTAATATTAATTATCTTTTACATTTATTATTAAACATATTAAGGTGGGGCCAACCTGTACCCTTTACATAACATTCAGGGTTACAGGTAGGTCTGACTCTTGAACAATATATAGCAAAGGATATGATACACCCACTAGTGCTCATCCACTAGGACCACATCCATAGGGATGTCATAGCTCTGATTCACTACATTACACAGAAGAACCAGGTCTTCACACGTTCACCTATGCTCGTTCACAAGCACATCCACTCTATAGATCTGCTTTCCCACTGCCACCGACAGGAGAATCATCTGGAGTCTTCTTGTCAACTCTGCTGCTCAGAGGAGGCTAATACATCATCTTCATTTCAGTTCTCCTGACGATGCACCCAACACTTTGGGATTTCACACGTTCCCCTTGTGATCAACCACAGGCACGTCCTGACTCAACATATCGCTTTTCCACTGGATAATCATCTGGATTTATTCTCAACTCTCTTCATGGAGGAGGTCATCTCTACGTTCCTAGATCTGTCTTAGGCAGGAACCATGAACTCTTCTTAGGGACTTTCTCTCAGGTTTGTAGGCTGAGAGAAAGAATCATATAACTGCTATGTTCCACATCTCACATGTTTGTAAGCTGGAGGATGTCTCCCATAAATGTATTCATCAACATGAACTTACATGAGTTCTTCTAGTGGATTTCTTTGGAGAATGATGGTTCATGCTCATGCTTCTTGACTATCTATCATTTCCATGATCATCCCTTTCGCTATGGGATATAGATGCTAACACTTGTCTAGCACTAGCTACTTGTTTAGTGCTAGAGTCCTTGTTAAATTTCTTATGAAACATGTTTAATCTCTGAAGTATCTCTTCCCAATCCTTCATAATACTTTTTTTATTAGCTCTATAGCTCTGCACTTCTCTATGTAGGCTTCTCATAGTGACAAACTCTTTCCTACCTCTTCTTCCATTTGATTTTGTCTCAACATTCCCCATGCTCACATGTAGAAATTTGATCTCTTCCTCATGGTTGTAAGATCTCTGAGCATATTCTGTAAATCCATTCTTCATATAAGAACCAAGCTTCTTTCATGTACCTCTAATTCTGCAATAAATGTGCATGTAATAATTATTTCTAGAAACATGCATAGCATAAAACATTCCATCCATTAGAATACATGTTATTTCTTCATCAATTTAAAGAGGAATAAATGCACCAAATCAAAATTCAGATTGCTTAGATGCACTCCTCTCTAAAACAACTTCCCAACGACTGTACTCATGCCTCATTCTGAGTTCTGAGTGAAAAATTACAACATTTACATGCTGCAATTTCCACTCTTTTACTGCTACATAAATCTCTTTATTAATTTATGATAATTTTTATTTCCCAAATTAAAATTCTGGGTTGACACATGTCTCCTACTCCTCAATACCTTTCTAAGGACTATTCGTTTTCTCAAATCCGAGCTCCAAGATGAAAATTATGGTCTGAAGAAGTTTGGGTTGTTTTACCCAAACTTCTTGCATGCTACAGGTGCGTTATTTCCCTTCCTGTGCATTTTTTGGGTACCCATAATCCAAATATCACTCCACTGCTGGCTTCTATGGGTCATAAGATTTCCATCGACTAATCCCATGCCCCAAACATATTTCTGAGCATGGATTTATGCCCTCTAGAAGTAAATCTAGTGCCAAAATTTTACCCTTACTGTTTTGGCTGTAACTTTCTCATACGAGCTCTGTTTTTCAAACCATTTAGCTCATTGGATAGCTCTCTTTGAGTTATTTTATTTGAGATGCATAAACATGTAGTGCACCTTGGTACACTCTATTATTGTGGGGTTTGATTGGCTAAAAACATCGTCTAAGGCCTAAAAAATGCCCCACAACTTAATGACCTTCAAACAAATTCGCATAAAACTCACTATTTTACTACTGTAACAACCCTTTAAATCCAAACCGTTGATCTCAAATCAAGTGGAATCTGAGTCGTTGAATCGTGCTACATTGGCCACTGGCAGTCGATGTTCTCCCTTAGGCACACACCATACTTTCCCATATTTGTCAATGCGACCATCGACCATCGGCTCAACTCCCTGACGACCGATTTGCACACAACTCTTAAATCAACCAATTCGACTGTTGGTCGTTGATGATATTCATTGGAAAATGGAACTCCTCACTGATTTAGCCGATGCTCAATAATTGACCCATCAGTTATCAATGATCCTCGACGACTGTCGAAAACACTTTCCCAAATCGACCGACCTGACCATCGACCATTGGCCACCTCTATTGGATGATGTGGCATGACACATCACCCTGAGGTGTCAACTCGACTAACGTGGCATGACACATGGATGCTGACATGGCATGACATGTCATCACGCCACTTTCCTTCATTGACCATCTACAAATTATTTTGGATGACCTAAACACTTCACCAAATTCAGTCGATGCCCGACCATCGGCCCATCGAATATCGATGATTTCTCTTTCACGTTCGAAAACACTTCATGGAATCAGTCAAAACCCGACCATCAATGATTTTCGTTGGAGATTATAAACACTTCTCTAAATTCGACCGACTGTCGACCATCGATGGTCAAAGATGTCCTTTGGCCGAACCAAAGTCTTCGCCATTTCGATCGACCAGACCATTGGCCATCAATGATTTCTCTTGGCAAATTTCTATACTTAGAATTTTTTCGACAAAACCTAGGTGAATCTGGGCCACCGATGTCTCACTAGAGATGATCTTGACCATTTTTTTTGCCTCATCCTCCCAATGACCAAAATGAATACAAATTGTCGATTTGATCCATTTCCCAAATTGTCGGAATTAATCACGACTGTTGATTTACTCAACCTTTCAAATGATTGATACCTTATGGATTTTTAAATTTATTAAAGTGAATCTCAGTCGTCGATCTCGAGATCAAATATGATCTCAACTGTCGATTCACCAAACTGCTTGCAACTCTACCTATGGCCATTAAAACTCAAATTTTTACCATTCCAAGTCGAATTCGGCTCTTCAAATTTACCGCTCTACTCCATTAGCCTTCTTAAACCATCCAGAGTCATTCAAACTCAGATTTTTTCCTACGGATTTGGGGATTTCTCTCTAAATTCTGTGTTTTTCCCCAAATCTGTCACCATATTCTGCAACAATGAATTTCACCAATTTGCTCTAGTTTGAGCCCATCTAAGCCTGATGTTTGAACTAGAGGCTCTAATACCATAATGTAACATCCCCCAAACCATCCGAGGGACATTACGGTGTGGAATACACATAAAAATAAAATTTATGCTAACTAATTTATTTTCTGTAGCTTTCAGCTACGAATTTCAGCCATAAATAACTACTGTCTATTACCATTTAATTACATGCATCTACAACATGCTAACTAGACATGGAATACAGTTTAATAACTTACGCAACAACATATAAATCATTTTTAAATACACAGAGATCATGCACAACAATAACACATGTGAAATAAAACAACAACAAGATAAAACACTTATTTTTAAAATATGTTGTGCAACGAGCTGCTTGGGACAGTTGTTCCACCCAACCATAGAATAACTGTTACTAATCTCAACAGTCATTCATCCTCGAGCTAAGGCTAGTAATCCACAAAAGAGGGTGGTCTCTCACAATACACTCACAACTCATAAAACTCACAACCCACTGAAATCTTCCTACAACTATCCCGATTTTTCCACCAGCTCTCTTCCTCTTGACCTACCCAACTCAAGGAATGTACCTCTTCATTGATATCAGTCCCTCATGTGTCCCATTCATTTATAAGGGTCTCTCCGACACAGGTAGTTAGGAATCTCTCATCTAGGAACTCAAGGGAACTCACTGCTAGGAAACTGCCAGTAAACAATAACAAACACTTACTATTTTAGTACAACTCACTCAAGAGTTCACTCTTCAAGCCTGACAACCCAGTTCTTCAATTTTCACCTCCAAAATGCTCCAGATATGCTCCAGAATTCGCCCTCCACAACTGCACCAACTCTAAGCTTTCTTCCTCTCTACTTGCTCCTCATGCACCAAAACTTCTTGTGTAAAACTATTGTCCCGACCCATACAAATTTCTCTCCTTTGGCTTGCTTTCTTGACTCACACACTGCCCCAAGCTGATTGTACTCAACCCCCATGTGCCCAATAACTTTGGAATGTGACTACTCATACCCAACCTCTTACATGTATTCAATGATTGGCTTTGGGAACATACAATCAGAAATTAGGAGGTTCATATACAATAGCAATTTTAGGAAAATGGGTGGAATTATTATACATGGGTAATTTCCACTTGGACCCCTCTTGGCCATTATCCCAGACTCTCCCCTCTCTTGTAGATTAATTTAGCCCTCTTGTTCATGTCCCCTTAGCATTTGTCATCACATTTTATTATTAAAACATAGAAATACAATTCACATATTACATCGCTTGGTCGTAGCCACATATTATATCTACATTAAGCATTAATTAAACTAGGGATTATAGTGGGGATGTTACAACTAGAAGGTGAGGACCATTCCTTGCTCTTTTCTTCTTATATATGAAAGGAAATACAAGGATAAGTGAACTCACTATGGATTTTCCATTGACACTATGGCCTGTATGACTACTATAGGGTCTTCTACATTCTTTGTTATGTTGTAATGTCTGACTACCTTGCTTAAATAGTAAATCAATACAACAAGAATGGAACCCCTTTCTTTCCTAGCAGCCCGATATTTAACATGTCATGATAGTCATCTAGGGTTAAGGTTAGTTTTTTTGCATGCCTCAACTCCCAATTAGGGTAAGGGTTTTGGACCCTCTAGTATCTTTTTGAAAGTCTGCATGAATATTCCACTAGAATAGTTTGTAATAGCCAAGTTTTGACTCCTAGAACGTATTATATCAGATTATGTATAAATTATAAATATGAGTTTATAAGGATGGGAGTCAAGCCATGTGAGCTTAAATAATTGACCTCACTTGTACATGATGTAAATATGCTAGTATGAATTCCTAGTATAGAGCTTAAGGCCAATGCTCGATTAATGAATGGTTATGCATGCATGATGTAAATATACTCCTATGGATCATGTGGTAGGATTTCCATGGTGAACTCAAACCATATAAATATTAATGTTGAAATATAATATATAATGGCCCAAGATGGATATGAGGAGCATGAGAAGGGCTATGAATACACTAGAAGGGAAGAGGAAAGGGGGCCTATGGGAAAATAAATCATGTATTTCTAAGTGTCATCCTTGTAACTCATCTCTTTTCCACCATGTGCCTTGAATGAAGCCATCCACCTCCTTTGAATGATTAAATCAATCATTAAATGCATGTAAGAGGTTGGTAGGGAAGTTTTTTCATGTATTTATGGAAGCATGGCTCGAGTACAATTATCATGGGAAAGTGTTAGAGTCCTACATTCCTTTTTAATGTCGACCATCATTTCCCACAATTCATTGATTTCCATTCGCTCTAGCATTCATTCTAGTATTCTCATGTTCACGATCTACGTTGCTCATGCATTTTTCTCCATTGCTAACCATGAACCAATATGGAAAATTGACCAAATCAACACTGTGAAGAGGAAATTGAAAACCTTGGATGAAAGATAGATGGTTGTAGGTGAGGTTGGGCAAGTTAGTAATCCATCACCCATTGTGTGTTTGTTGCTCTTTGAATACTTGGGAGTCAAGTGTTGTTCATGCAATCAACTCTCATTACGAATATAATATATTGGTCTCTTTCTACCCATATTGAAGAGAACTAGAGGGAAAAATATCCCTGAGGGACTGTTGAGTAAAGAAAAGGAAGATCTTCCTTATGTTGTGTGGGGTAGTGGAAGAGAGTGCCATGACTATATGATGGATGGATGAGATACTTATAATGCTTTATAGAGAGTAGATTGGTTGAGCATGAGAGCAAATGGGTTGGACTGAAAGAGATAGAAGCATGTAGTTTGGTTACTTCACTCGATGGCTTCATAGCCTAACTTGGGGGTGGTACTTGCACTAGATATCTATGGTTGGGTGGAAATATTCTCTTACGCATATAGTTTCTTGGACCAACTTATGTTAAAATATAAGTGTTCTATCATTGTTTATGAATATGAAAAATTATTATTCTTTTTTGTTATAAGAATATATGTGATTACATGGTGCGTGTGTGTGTGTGTGTGTGTGTGTGTGTGTGTGTGTGT
>ML811542.1:3447-25626 GCA_009831015.1 Picea engelmannii | reverse complement strand
GAGAAGCATATGGAGGCCTTTGAGACCCTTATTGATCAGTTTGAGATCATTCACGAGGATGTTGTCATGAGGATGTTCTCATGTTCCCTGTCTGGAGATGCTGCAGCGTGGTTTAGATGTCTGGAGACCGGTTCTATTGGTTCCTGGACCGAACTATACCATGGTTTTTTAAAAGGTTGGGGTGAGAACAAGTCCCTTGATCAATACTGGTCCGAGTTTAATGCCTTGAGGAGAGGGGAAGATGAAGCCTTGGCTGTTTTCAACAGAAGATTTTTCAGTGTTTATCATAGCATGCCTGTAGAGATCAAACCCACAGAGACTTTTGCTATGGTGTGCTATATCATGGCTCAACATCTAGAGCTAGTTTTCCTCCTGAGAGAGAGGAAATCCTCATCATTGACACATCTGTTTGAGGATGCTATAGAAGTTGAGGAAAATATCAGGGCTGGCAGGTGGACTCATAAGTAGGCAGATTTGCATATATAGGAGGAAGAAGACTATCAGTCTGTTTCAGAATCTGAACAAGGATTTAGAAATTATGGATCAGATCTGGAACAAGAACCCAGAAGTGGTCATTATGACCTAGAGCCTGCTTCTCCTTTATTTGAATATCATCTTTCTGGGGTAAAAGCTGCAGCTGCAGAAGATCCAGAGTGGCTTTTCGAGGATGGAGAGGGACATTCTTTTGTGAGATTTTTTTTTTTTGCAGAGGAGCATCCTGGTCTTCTGAAGCGGCCAGGGTTTTGTCATATTCCCCACAATCCGGTGGTCATACACAAGGAGTCCTACATTTCAGATTTCCTGAAATGTTCTATAAAGATTAATCCACCAATACTCGCAAGGGAGTATTGCGTTATGAAAGATTTCCAAGACCACATTATAGAGCCTGTTCCTTTATTGATTAAGGAAAGGCCATGGGTGGAAATAAGCTCTACTAGGCTTGTAGGAAGCACAGAGCAGCATAAAGAGGAAGGTAGACAACTCATCTCCTGTCCAGAGCCTATTTGTGGGCAGGTGTCATCTGGCATTGGCCAGCCTGCATCTGTCCTCCACCCACTTGTGCACTCTGAAGGCAACGAAGAGGATTTTCCAGTCTTCATGGCAGACGCTCTGAGCAACTCTTTTGAAGAGATTATTGAAGACTTCTTGGATGCGTTGGCATCTGCCCCCGATGAGCCTGCTGTCTCAAAATTAAACGAAGAAGCCATTATGGAAGAGGATTGTTTCTTCTTCCTTCATGAGATTTCCCATGATGTATTTACATTTGGGATTGAAAGGGAGGATCGAGAGACCGTTCCCTGTTCACAAGATGGGGGAGTGCACGAAGAAGATGAGGAAGAACCAGAAGAGCAGCCAAGCACATATTTCATTCCAGAGCCAGTCAGAAAGAAACCACTGCCTGAGATCAGTGAGCCTACTTCAGTTATTCACCCACCTGTGCTTATCAGAGATATTCACCCGTATGTGAACAATTGTGTAGCAGAAGAGGCTGTCTATCGCCAATTTCCTGGAATTGGCCACTCATTCAATGACCCTGTCAGCAAATACATGGAGTGGCATTTCCCTTATGCTTTGGAGCCGCCATATCCCATCTCAACTTCAGCTTGTAAGGAGAAGTTGAAGAGTGTAACTGTTTTGCTGTCACGGTTACATCAATTGTTTGTGATCATTGACAGAAGGAAAGAGCTTCCCTTCATGAAGTTACTTGATTGGCTATGGTGGAAGTCTGGTTTCACCTAGCCCCATGTAAAGTATTTTATTAGTTTAGGACTGTATATAAATAAGCTCCTTTGAGCATGTAGCTTTGTTTGCTTTGCTTTACTTTTCAGCCTATATTTCCAGAAGCGGGTGTTTTGAGCTTGACTCCATAGCCCAAGAGCAAGGCACTGAAGCTGCGGAATGAGTTCTTAGAGCATCATAGGGACGACTCTATCCCCCATGGAGCCTAATGTTAGTGATAATTCTTGTCTTGGGCTCGAGAGCATCCATGTCTACAAGTTGCGCAAGAAGCGCCCAAGCACAGCGCGAAAGGACCCCTGTTCCGGTTACGAGTCAAGCAAGCGGGTGAAGTTTTGCTGTCAGCGACCGAGATCCATCCACAAAGCAAATCGATGGTCATCAGGTTTTTGGGGCTGTCAAGTTGCCTGGGGTTTAGTAAGAAGGAGCTCCATGGTTCAAAACAGACTTGGGTCATCCAATCAAAATTGGGGTAGGTGGCATCCTGTCGGCATATCGCGGATCGGGGTTTCGGGGAACAGGGAGCTCTCAGCTCATTACACTTGGATGTGCTGATCAACGAAATGTCGAAAGTGCCTTTGGCATCGAGCCAAGGGTCTCAGCACCAGGTCATATCAAACGAGCGGGTGAAAGGGGGACAACCTCTTTATAATAGTAAATAATATCCGGGTCGTCCATCTGAAGGATGCGTGGCATGTATCTACATCATGTCGGTGTTCGGGAGTTCAAGCGGTAAGATCTCCTCGTCGCTTCACCTCTCAAAACCCCGAATCCCGAAGCTGCGAAAGCGCCCAGAGTCTGGCCCATGGTTTTGGCGCCTGGTTATCAAGAAGGAGGCCTAGAGGAGGGGTGTTTATGTTTGTCATTTGGCCACTCGGGCCCCGAAGCGTCGAGCTAAATCTTAGAAGGAAGGCATTGTGATGCTCCAGATGCCGATTCGACGTGAGCTAAATCCCAGTACCTGCTGAAGATTAATGAAGAAAAGAGAGGGTGGCTCAAATCTCACCTCGCTCATTTATTGAAGAGTATGGAGGTCCCGACCGAAAGTCTGCCAGGGAGGGTCCCCTGTACCATTTCTCCTGAGGGAAGCCACGTCGAGTCTTCAATTTGCTAGAAGAACCTGCACACGCCAAGTCAACATTCAAAGGGTCCAGCTACCTCTGGCGCGGGCCATGCCGAATTAAGGTAGCGTATGACAGAGCAATACAGGCTAGATTTGATTGAGGTGATGCCATCCATTGAAAGTTCTGAGATGCCTCTACTGGGCGAAAGGAAGGGAAGAGTATATGTAGGCATTTCTGCCATTTTGTAAAGGATCGATGGTAGAGCAGAGCTCCCTACTGTAAAGTTTTAATTATCATTCTAGTTCTATGGTTATGCATCTGTGTTTGAGATTTCTTGTTTTATGAAAAACAGTTTTCCTGCTCCATCTATGTTTTCATCTTATACCAGAGAGTTCATGATCGAATGATTCGCATGAATTGTTACAGTTATGTTATGATAAAGGATTTATTGTTGCATTATTGCATTCTCTGGCTTTGCGTTTGAATGTAAGATGATATTGCATTTGGACGTCTTCTTCCTCAGCCTGTTAGAAACCCGATGTTAATAACAGAACTCTGCGTTCCTCTTATATAAGTCTTCTGCTTGTCCACCCTTTACTACAGCTCACTGTCTGAAGTTTATATAAGACCTCACTCACCTATGCATGCCTGGCCTAGTTTTGGAGTTGGAATGATATTGTTCTGAGTTTACTTCCATCTGATCATCCCTTTATAAACAAATTGTGACATAAACTAATGGGCGTCGGGCTCTGTTGCTGCTGCAATCCAGGGGTGACTTCCATCGCCAACAAGGAGCATTGCGATAGATGAATAAAGGAGGATCAACTCTGAGGAGAGAGCTCGACAATATCAGTTACTTGGAATCGCACCCAGAGGTATGACAACTTTTCAGGGACGCAGGTTGCTATAATTTTTGTAAAAAATTACAGAGTTCTCACCAGCAGGTGGCAGAAGCCTTTGCCCTGACTTTCAATGGGAGGAAAGCAATCATCGGTTGAGATGAATTTGAGGTGGATGAAGCCCTCATAGCCGAGGTGACAGAGCTTCCCAGAACTGGAGAAAAATGGTTTAAAACCACTGTCACAAAAAATGTTGAATTCAGGTCTTACTTGAAACCAGAACGCAAGGATTTGATATGGAGGAAAGACATTCCCGTGTCTTTCCTTGAAGAGAAATGGCAACAGTTACTAAAAGCCGTTATGGTCTATATAACTTGCGAAGGCAAATATAATAGGGTAATGATTTACCATTTCAAACTCATGAATCATTTTATTGGTAGAAACCCACTCAATCTGTCCTATTTTCTCCATAGAAGCTTCTCTAAGATGGCTCATTAGGTCAAGGCCAAGCCCAATAAAGTTGCAGGTAGACTATCCCACCATTGTCTAGTTAAACTCTTGGTTTGTGAACTGTTGCAAAGAAGAAGCAAAGAGTGCAATTACTTCTTGTTCTGGAATGATTTTCAGACTGATGTACAGCCAGAGGGTAAAAAGAGTCCTCATTTCAAGAAGTCTTCTACTCCCAGAAGTGGAAAGAGGAGGAGGAGAGCTATCTCTCCAGTTCTAGTTAATCAACCCTCTCCTTCTTCTAAGCTTAAGAAAACTAAGAAGAAACTAAACTTCAGTAGTGAAACAGATAAGGCCGAAGAAACCTCAGTGAACAAGAGCATTCTTAATCTTCCTTACATGAACTTGGAGGATGAAGAACACCAGATTGAAACAAGGCACGAAGATTCAGTTACCACATGGCATGAAAATTCAGTTTATGTAGATGTTTTCACAGCAAGGTATGAAGACTTTCCATCACCTACACCTCAAAAAGAACAAGAACCACAGGTTGCAGATGCCTCATCTAGAAAAAGAGTGAAGCAAAGTAAATCAAAGGAAATCAAGAATCTTAAGAAGAAGTTAGCTCAACAAGAAGTGATAGAAAGGGTAATTAAAACCAGATATGAAACCTTGTCGAAAAACTTTGCAAAAAGCAACTCATCCTCGGAAAGATTAGCACATGAAAGCATAAAGGAAAAGAAAAAGAAGGACAAGATTGTAAAAGATTACAACAACTTATGGAGAGTAGCTCAGGACTTGAAGAAAAAGGCCAGGGATTTGAGGAAGCAAGCTATGTCTTCAAAACACCAGTCTCAAACACATGCTACTCTTGAAACCCTAGCAGAGGTAGCAGTTTAGTGTAATGAACCAGAGGCAACTAGTAATCCTATAGTCTTTGAGCAAGATGCAAAAGCCTTAAAAGATCATCCCTAAGGCGTTTTTGAGCTAAGACAAAAGGTATTTTTGAAATTTTAATAATTTCACTAAAATAGACCTTTCGGTGGCTTAGGCAAACATTTCGATTGTTCATTAGCCACCGAAAGCAGAGCTTTCGGTAGCTAATTGGTCCGATTCTGTCTATTCTAGCTATCGAAAGCATTGATAGGGCAGAAAGTTAATATTTTTGCACAGATCCAAGTTTTCCTTATCCAAAAGCCTCAACAATGGTTCCAATCGATAGACAATAATTAATGACGTCCTTATCAAGAGTTTGTTTTGATTTTGGAGATGCTCTACAAGGCATAAAGGTCAAAATCGGTTAGCTATTTTCAGGGATATAAAGCTGTTTGACTGTCAGCAGGTGTCATTTTCGACTCCTCTCATATCACATAAAATCCAGAATTTGAAGGACATAAAGGGCATCCAAGGATAGGAATTGACCTATTTTATAGGATCTTTGCCTTTTTTTCTTGGGCCAGTTATTGACCTTCTATTTTTGGCAAAATTCGATCCAGTATTCTAGGATTTTGAAACTGTTTGTAAAGGCTATAAATCCTATAAAATTTGATGAACAAAGGGTTCGATTTTGAGTTCTATAATCCACTGTTACTGTGATAAAGACACTTTCTTTAATATATTAAGCCTGCAAGATTCTTTCATTGTTATTTTCAGAATCTCTTTTCATTCCTTTTCTATGCCTATGAGTTGAAATCATTTCTTTGTCTATGTTTAAAGGTCCTATGGTAATTGTCATCTTACCTTTGATTATTAAACAAGAATCATAAGCATCCTTTGCTAGTTTGTTGACCCATCATATATATTGTTTATGTATGTTCTGGTCAATTGATTGGTTTCTTATCCATTTTATCTACAAACCTATCTGATAATAGCTCTTGAGGGCCTTGTACTGCATGAATATAACTAGGTTGTCTTGAAGATACAATCCAATGATTTAGATATTCATCTTGATCCAAACCACACCCATTATTGAGAAAATAATTACAAAAAGGTTAAGTTACCAGACATCTCTGAGATACAACCTAGGAGAGTTTCCTGGAGTGATAACAGTTTTATTAGATTCTGCCGAGTTTTAAGGTTAGGTGGCTTATAATAATGGTTGGTGAGGTCAGTAATCCCTCGGGAGTGGATGCATAGGAACCTCGGGATCATCCGACTTTTCTCTCGACGATAGATGATCTTTGCAAAAACCGAGGAATTAATGGCTCACTTAATGCCTCTACATTTGTTCCTTCAACACTTTTGGTGGAGACTCATCCCTTGTCTTTCACTGTTCCTAAGCATGTTTCCCAGTCACCCTGTTTGTGCTCTACCTTTTGCAAGGAGGTCCCTCGGGTCTCTGGTCTGTTTACGATTGTTGATAATGTTGTTGGCCTTGTTAAATAGGATAACACTTTAAGTCCTTTAGCAAAGAACACAACTAAGAATATAGGTCGGCTTACTGCCTAATCTACGCAGCCTTTGGAGTCATAGGGTCAAGGCTCTTCGGGGAAGAGGCACATCACTAAGAACACTACGTAGGCATGGAAGCCCAAAAGAACAAAGCGATCAATGGTGTTGGGAATGGACATCGTGCTGGAAGAGTCTTGTTCACTCACCATGTGTGCTTTGGAGGGTAGGTTGGATTATCGTTTGCTCTGCAAACTTTTGGTCACAAAGTGGATGCAGGCTACTTGGGAACCCATTCTCGATTATTCATCGGTGCTTCTGACCTTACCAAGGGGTTAGTTTGGATTCGTCTTCAAGAACCCTGAAGACATCGCAAGGATTTTAGATAGTTTTTGGGTGTTTGAAGGTGGTAGTCTTATGCTTAAGAGGTGGAGAATCAAATTCGACCCGACACCAGTTTTCGTCATCTTTGGGTCTTTCTCCCGGGTTTGCCATTGCAATTGTGGAATACAAAATCCATGGAGGCCATAGGAAATGTTTTGGGCCATTTCATCAAGATTGCCGAGGAAACTTTGCATTTGAGGGACAAGAGAATGGAAAAATTCCTTGTGGAGGTGGATATTCATGGGGGGCTGTTAGAATCTTTGGATATTGAATGGCGTGCCATGGTTTTTGCTCAGAGATTGGACTATCTTGGGATTCCATTCTGGTGCTCGTGTTGTAGACAAACCAACCATCTTAGAAAGCACCGTAACCATCCTTTTGGAGCGCTTATTGACGAGACACTCTCGGAGGAGAATATCTCTAGTGGCTACTCACCAAAGCTGGAGGCGTAGGAGCAGGGTACTTTCCCGGAAGCTTGGGATTTGGATAGTCCACCATCCTCAAACTCTACCTTTGTTGGTTCCAATCTAGTTGATAAAAGGAGGCTCTCACTTCTGAATGTTTATGGTCCTTTCATAGACTGAAAGTTATTCTGGAAAAAACTGGAAGATAGGGGTTTGTTAGCACATGAAGATCTGATTTTGGCAAGGGATCTGAACTTCACCTTAAACTCATATGAGATTTGGGGTTTGGAAACCTTGACAGACCCTTTGGCAATATTTTTCAAGGACTTGTTTGATAATTCATCCTTGGTGGATGTGAACCCGGCTGAGCTGGCTCCAACGTGGCATAATGGTAGAATAAGAGATTCATGTATTGCTAAAAGACTTGATAGATTTTTTGTGGCGAAGGATTTGATTGGCCCAACTATGAGGTATAGATTGTGGGTGGAATCTCCATACTTTTTTGATCATGCTCCTATTATTCTACAAATGGATACTGGTCTACCGACGATAGCTCATCCTTTTAAGTTCAATCATGTTTGGTTACAGGATGATTCTTTTGCCACTTTAGCTAGTGAAGTTTTGTATGATGCCTATTTTCGGTTAGTCTAAGGGCCACAAAGAAGACTAGTTGAAAAGATTTCACTTCTTAAAAACCGTGTTAAATCTTGGTTGAAAGCAAAACGTATTCGGGAACATGAATTTATAAAAAAGTTGGAAGTTGATTTAGAATTGCTTTATGTTCAGAAATATAAAGGTCCTCTCACTGATGATTTAGACCACCGATTGAGTTTGTTGGAGGTGGAACGCAACAAATTCTTATTGGCCGAAGAAGAAAGTTGGACGCAGAAGAGTAGGGCTATTTGGATTAAGAGTGGAGATAATAACACAAAGTTTTTTCACAGATTTACGAGCTACATGAGAAACAAAAAACATCTCTGGGACATAACTGATGAAGATGGCAGAGTTCACTCTGGTCAGTATGCAATTAAAGATGAAGCAATTTCTTATTTTAATTCTTTTTTTAAAGATACAGGGCAGTGAAATTTGCGTTCACAGTTGGATACTATTAGCTTGTACCCAAAGCTTGTTTTGGAGGAAGAAATCACCTCTTTAGAACAACCCTGTACACTTGAAGAATTATCAGAAGTTCTTAAAGGTTTTGCCAAGGACAAAAGTCCCTGCTCAGATGGGTGGACTGTAGAATTCTTCCTTCACGTATTTGATATGGTTGGTCTAGATTTACATGCTATGGTTGAGGAATCTAGAATTCGTGGTGAAGTACTCCGTCCGATTAACTCTACTTTCATAGCTCTGATTCCGAAAACCAATCATCTTACATCCTTCTCCGACTTTTGTCCTAAATCTCTATGCAATCTTTGTTATAAGATTATTACAAAGATAATTGTGAGGAGAATCAGACCAATTTTCTCTCGTACATTGTCTAATGAATAGTTGGGTTTCCTAAAGGGTAGACAGATTCTTGATGCTATTGGAATAACACAAGAGTGCCTTCACAACATTAAAACAAAGAAACTTCAGGCTATTATTTTGAAGCTGGATTTAAAAAAGGATTATAATTGCACTAACTGGGATTATCTAAGACTTATGCTTATTCATTGTGGATTTGGACATCTTATGACTAAGTGGATTATGGGATGTGTTGCCTCAACAACATATGCCATTCTGATCAACAAGGAGGCCACCAAATTCTTCAATAGTGGCAGAGGATTGCGTCAGGGATGCCCATTGTCCCTTCTGTTGTTTATCCTAGTGATGAAGGGTTTGAGCCTCTCTCTGAAAAAAAGTCACACTGAAGGGAAGTTGATGGGTATAAAGGTTTCTAGGATGGTAAAGATTCTCCATCTACTATTTGTGGATGATGTGCTTATTATGTCTAAAGCTTCTTTTTTTGAATTGTAGGAAATTCACACACTTTTAAATGCACTATGTGGTGCATTTGGATTGGAGATTAATGTTAATAAGTCCACCTTCCTACATTTTGGTGTCCAACAGGATTTTCTTGATAATTTGAATTCATTGTTTCAATTCGGCTTCTTGAGTCTTTGGGTTGGGTTTAAATATTTGGGTTTTTATTTAAAGATGGATAGCTATAAGGTGGCGGAATGGCAGTGGCTATTGCTGAGATATGAGAATAGAATTCGCCACTAGTGCAATCATTTTCTTTCTCTGGGAGGTAGATGTGTTTTGATAAAAGCAGTGCTTGAAAGCCAATCGGTGTATTGGTTAGCCTTGGCACACATCCCGACTACAGTTTTGAACCGGATTCACAAACTGGTATTTTCCTTTCTCTGGTCTGGCAATAAACAATCTTCAACCTTTCACTTATGCAATTGGGAGACTATTTCAAAACCTAAAGTGTTTGGCGGTTGGGGGCTTAGAAACATCTTCTATTTCTCGAGAGCACTGGCTGCAAAATCGCCGTGGCATGGATTGATGCATCCAGGTATTTGGCAGCGGGTTTTAAAAGATAAATATTTCCCACATATTTCAGTGACAACTTGGTTGTGCTTAGCTCTGCCAGTCTCATCTTTTGGCTCCCAAACATGGAAGAACCTTCTGAACTCTTTACCTTTGATTGTGCATTGGCTTGCTTAAAAACCGGGTGCGGGTGATTCCATTATTACTGGAAAGGATGAAATTTTGGGGATGGGGAAGGATTTCTTTCTTTTTGTTGAGCTGATTACTTGCCTAAATAGCAAAAATGTATATTTTGTTTTTCAAGCTAGTTAGGCTCCTATCCAGGGGTCAATCTACTCCAATTGGCTTAACATCACAGAATTGGGATTGGAGGGTGACTATGCTTCTGAATGGGACCGGTACATGATGAGATTGATTAGAGATGGCATTGCTATATCTGATAGACAGGATGAGTTAAGGTGGATTGGTGGTGACTGTTCAGGTTTGTTAACAACAAAAAATGTATACAATGTGCTAGTAGTCGAGCTGTGGAAGAATAAAATAGGAGGTTGGAGGAGATATCTGTGGGGTTGGGATTGCCCTCAAAAGATTAAAATTTTTCCCTGGCTTCTCATTGAAGACAAATTACTCACTTGGAATAATCTCATCATGAGAGGTTGGTATGGGCCAGGTTTTTGTCATCTTTGCAAAGGTAATGAGGAATCTGGTATACATATTTTTGTATACTTCCCCTTTAGTCGCACTGTTTGGAAAAAGATCAAAGATCATTACAAGTTATCTATAGGGTGGACATGAAATTCAGTGAAGGATTGTTTTGCATTTTGGGCCATCCAGAATCATAGTCTTTCATCCTTGCTAGCATTAATTTGTTGGTTCATTTGGCTAGAAAGAAACTTGGTTATTTTTGAGTCAAGGTCTCCATCTTTGGAGAAGGTCATTTATCTCTCCATAGGTGCAATGAAAATCCATAGAACGCAGCAAGCTCTGCACTCCATTAGATGTCCTGCCCATATTTTTCCACTTAATAGAATTATAGGATGGTTCAATGGGGAAGCTCAAAGAAATGGGGAACAAAGTGGAGCGGGTGGAGTCATCAAGCTCAATGATCATTCAGTATATAGGTGGAGACTCAATTGTGGAGGAGGTTCAAACACAAGAGAGAAACTTTTGGGTGCTTGGGCTGCTCTTTCCTTGGCCCATAGACTTTCTATTATAGACTTCCATGTCATAGGAGATTCAAAAATTGTAATTGACTGGTTAAATAACAAAGGATCTCTTCAGGATATCTTTATAGACTGTTGGAAGGACAGGATAAAGGAACTCTTCAAGTTATTTTCAGTTATCACCTTTGCACATGTCTACAAAGAACAAAATCTTGAGGCTGATATTTTATCAAAAAGGCCCTTACTACGTGTCCAGGAGCCATAGCTTACAATAAGTGGGTAGATGGTCATGAGGGACCATGACACTTTTTAAAGCTGTATTAATTGATACTCCAACAGACTCTATCAGTGAGAGGTCATATAGGATGGTAATCTTTTTGGTATGTTTGTAAGAAAAAAAAACTTTTATTTGTAAAAATTTTGTCTACTGTTTGGACAACCTCATTATATTTTTTTTTTGAAGGGCTTTATTGTACTTTGTAGCTTCTTTGATATGACTAATGGATATTACTCAAAGCGAGTCCTATAACCGTAATAGTTTTGATAATGTGAACAAATTATATATCTTAATATAATGTACAATTTTCTAATAAAAAAACAGTGTTCAAAGAGGAGATAAACATATTACATGGAAAAACGATTCTCATAATGAAATCATATATTACATGGAAAAATGATTCTTATAATGAAATCATAGTAATGGTTAATCAACTAGAAAGCTCCAAAGACAAAATAATGTTATATATATAAAAAAAGTTGAGATGTAAGTTTTATCCACACATGTGAGAATATCTCTATTATACTAAATTTTAAAACATCATATTATTCTCAATACAATAAAGTGCATTTAAAATAAAACTTAAAACCTTTACTAAAATTTAAAAATATAAATTTTAATTAAAATATAATTTTTTAATTAAAATATATAGTCAATTCTTTTTAACAAAATGTCCATTTTGTTTATTTTATATTTACAAAAGTGTAACACCTCTCATTAAGCACCAAGATTTGACTATGCTTTGAGGACCATTTCTCTTGCATCAACTATCAAAATATAAATCATCAATAATTAATAATTAGGAAAGGTATATTGAATTGAATTTATGAGAATGAATTATTGATCTAGGTGAACATCAGTGACCGTCCATCTATTCCACTCACTCAAATTACAATTTCCATATTGGCAATTCTTTTATAGTTTTTCGAGTCGCAAACTTTCGGGGCCATTTTCAGGCCCTAGACGATGTTTTTTTTATGTGGCGGCACTCAGTTAATTTTTGTTGGGATGTATTGGGTCGCTTGGAATGTGTACTTGACTAGATATCTCCAATGGGGTACTGAGCACCCTAAACATAGATCGTATGCAAAAGTTGTGCCCTTGGGAAGTTGACGCATCAACTACCCCCATTGGGGCCCACAAACCTTTTGGCGTTTCATTTTTCGTGGTTAGGGTTTTGGATGTTTAGGGTTTTCACATTTATGCTTTATGTTGAAAATGCCTTTCGAGCCTCATTGTAATCAACTTCTTATGAATGAGCGTAACCGACACATCTCTCTTTAGAGATAAGCTACCACCATTCTAGCTAACTTGTGTGCTTTGCATTTTATAGTATTTTGAGTTTCAGACAATCATTAATAGAATCTCAGTTTTACTGTTACTGTGTTCCTTGCAATATCTCTGTGTATTTACTTGTTATATCTTTGTTATATTTTTTCCTTCATGTCATTATCAAAATAATCCATATCAGTGGTATCAGAGCAATCTGGTCGTCATTCTTAGTGCATGTCCTCGACAAGGTCATGGTATAGAGTGTTGGGTCTAGAGCTTGTTTCTCTTGAGGACAACCGCTATTTCCCACCCAAGCAACCTCCCATGGTGGAATAAAAGAGGGATGATGGAGCAAGAGATCCTATCCAACTGTTTCTTGAGGGAGCCCTCACGCGACAAATGAACGAGGTGATAAATAATTTCTCCTATATCCTTCGACGACTTCCAACAACAATGCACAACAACGGAGTCACCTTCAACCAACGATCACTTCAGAGGTGTGACTCCCTTTAAGGTACACATTAACTTTGATTATTCCTTTATTTGAAGGCCAAATAGACATCAACACTTCAAGGAAAAATGGACAATTATGCTAGAGGGTTATTTCTCTGTCCAAAAAATTTCCAACGGTGGAAAAATCACCTTCGTGCTCCTTAAGGCCCTTCCCCATGTTAGATATTGGTGGGAGGCTTACTATGAGAAACATGTCGAGGATGAGTCTGCAATTGTTGGGCCAGGACCCATTTTGGAGGCTGTTGTTAATGCCCTCAAGGAGAAATACTACCATGTTGGAAACTATGATGACTACCATGTTGGAAACTATGATGACTAGTACACCAACATATTTCATACCTTGCACACAAAGCTTGGTATTAAAGACTCCGGGTGACACCTGGTTTTAAAGTATTGCAATGGTCTACATAGGTACATCCAAAAAAATATGGAGTTCATGGACATCTCCTCATTAGGAGCTACTTACCAATATGTCTTCAAGATCGAGCAAAAGTTCAAGCAAAAGAATAAGCGAGATTTCAATTCTGCAAATCCATCACAGTAGAAGCCCAATAAGGGTGGCTCTAACTCCCAAGCCAAAGGAAAAAGCAAGGATGGCTAGTCCTAGGACAACTAGTCCAAGCCACCAACAAAGAAGGGTAGTGGGAAGTCGAAGAAGGACATTAGAAAGTGCTGCGAGTTCCACAAAATCCATTGAACGATACTGATGAATGTCACTCCAAACAATCATTATTGGCTGAGACAAATGCCTCAGGGTTGGATGCTAAGTCTGACTCTGATTTAGAACTAGAAAAGGGAAAACAAATCATTGATGTAGAACCCAGTGTGACTATCGCTACCACAAAATTCCAGCCAGAGGAACTAGAGGAGCTTGAAGAAGGGGAGAGCTTCTTCCAGTCACAGAAGTGGGTGAAGGGGACCCCACTCCATTTCATTGTTGACAATGGTATCTAGAAGAACCTAATCTCAATAGAGGTCATCAAGAGTTGAACCTGACAAAGACGCCACACCCTCGACCATGCACCATCGGTTGGCTCAACTAGGGACGTGACATCCACGTCAGCCAACAATGTCGCATGTACTACGACATCAAACCCTTCAAAGATGAGGTATTGTGTGATGTTTCCCCCTTGAATTTTATGATGTTTTGTTGGGACAACCATATATGTGGAAATGTCATGTTGTTTATGAATCTAGGCCCTGTAGTCTCATTATTACTTTGGGAGATCAACTCTACAGGGTACCAGAGGTAGTCCCAACTATTACGGTCTTTTTTATCTCCACGAAGTAGTGTAGAAAGTTGGTCTCTTAGAGTGAGATATTTGTCCTGTTTATGGTTCGGTTGGAAGGTGAATGGAAGGTCACTACAACCACCAAAGCCTCTGCATAGGTTCTCTCTACATAACAACAGGAGGACAAGATAGTGTTAGAGCACAAAGACATATTTTCCTTGCCTACTGGGGTGCCTATGCACTGTCAGGTAAAGCACTCAATTGATTTGACACTCGATACTCCTCTGCTTAACGACCCTATGTACGAGTGTTCAATTATTGAGAATGAAGAAATCAAATGCTAGATCCAAGAGCTAATTCTAAAGGGCCACATCAGAACCAAGCTCCTCACCTTGCGGGAGTCCAATTGTTCTGGTACAAAAGAAGGATGAGACATGGTGACTTTGTGTTGATTACAGAGTCTTGAATAAGATCACAATCAAGAGCTGGTACCTAATCCTCTGGATTGATGATCTTCTCAATCAACTCAAGGGATCCAAGTTTTTCAGTAAGATTGATTTGAAGTCAGGCTAACACTAGGTGTCGATTGAGAAAACTGATGTATGGAAGACATCCTTCAAGTATAAAGAAGGTCTCTTTGAGTGGATTGTCATTCCTTTCGGCTTGACTAATGCCCTGACCACATTCATGCGGATGATGGATGACATATTTTGGCCATTCAAAAAATCCTTTGTGGTAGTGCATCTGGATGACATCCTCGTTTTCAACAAAACTTGGGTGGAACATTTGAAGCATATTCAACAGGTCTTGGGCACCCTATGACAACACAAGTTATATGCCAATTTGGAGAAGTGTTCCTTTGACTTGCATAGAATCCAATATTTGGGATACATTGTGGATGAGCAGGGTGTGCATGTGGATCCAACCAAGATCCAAGTCATCTGCGATTGAGCTGCCCAACTTCTTGGGCCTCACCAACTTCTACCACACATTTGTGTTGGGGTTCTCTCGTATCTCTTGGGCCCTAAGTTAGGTGATAAAGGGTGGAACGAAGGACAATTTGTGTGGGTTTCCTCCCAACAAAAATCATTTGAGGATTTGAAATTCTGCCTCTGCTCAACACTGATCCTTATTCTGCTAGACCTGCAATAGCCATTTGAGATTAAGACATAGGCTTTAGATTATGCTATCGATGTAGTCCTCTCTCAGCATAGGCATCCAATGGCCTATCACAGTGAAAAACTATCTAATGTTGTTCGCAGATACCCCACGTACGACAAAGAGATGTACTCCATTGTCCAGACATGTCAACTATGGAAGCATTATATTTTGGGGAAGGAAACGATCATTCACACTAATCACAAGCCTCTATAATTCATGCAGGCAGAAGGAAAATTATAGAATGACGCCATCAAAAGTGGTCTACGTACCTGCAACAATTCCACTTGAACATCAGGTACAAGAAGGGAAAAACCCTTTTTAGGTGTGCTTGGGGTTCCAACCATTGGCCACAACTCTTTTTATATGTTCTTGGGATTCCAGCCATTGGCCCCCATTGACATAGCCTTTCCCATGTACTACATAAGAAGAGTCCTCCCATGCTCAGACTGAGGCTGATCGAGCAACCAAATTTGTTGAGTGAATCCAGCACATCCAACAACAAGTTCATGATATTTTTCAAAAATCCAATGCCAAGTACAAGCAATTTCATGATTAGCATTGGGTATCACACAAGTTTCAGGTGGGAGATAAGGAATGGTTGCATTTGCAGTATTTTTCACCTCTCTTGAACTCTTTGAACGCAACCGAGCACTTAGATCCTGCAAAAATCAATACTGACTGCATTGAACATGCAATAGTTAATCAAATCATGGACACCAAGATGAAGGTCACCAGCCAACAGAACATCCAACTCTATCAGGTCATCAAAGCAGGGCAGTTTCTTCATCAAAGAAAGTGGCTCACTAGGAGTTAGATTCAATACAAGTTTCCCCATCTGATGAAGGAACTTGATGCAATGGAGACCATTGATTCTTAAGGGGTGATGAATGATATAAGTGGACATAATTGGCTTCCCACCTATTCCACTGGATCAAATTACAATTTCCATTCTGGCATTTTTTTACAGTTTTTTGGGTCCCAAACTTCTAGGACCATTTTGAGGCCCTAAACGACGTTTTTTTGACATGGCAGCGACCAATAAATCCCCATTCGAATGTTTTGGGTTATTTGAAATGTGTACTCTTCGTCTAGACCTTTCTGACGGGGTACCAAGCACCTAAACATAGATCGTATGCAAAATTTGCGCCCTCAGGAAGTTGACGTATCAACTACCCCCATCGGGGCCCACAGACCTTTTGGCGTTTCATCTTCTGGGGTTAGGGTTTTGGATGTCTAAGGTTTTCTCATTTGTGCTTTATCTTAAAAAGGCCTAAATGAATCCTCATTGTAATCAACTTCTTACGAGTGAGCGTAGCCGACACATCTCTCCTCAGAGATAAGCTACCATCATTCTAGCTAGTTTTTGTGCTTTGCACTTTACAATCTTTTGTATTCTAGACAATCATTAATATAATCTAATTTTTATTGTATTATTGCGTTCCTTGCAATATCTTTGTGTATTTCCTTATCATATCTCTATTATATTTTTTCCTTCATGTCAAAATAATCCAGATCAATTCTCCATTTAATTTATCAAATTGGGGTCAAAATATATTATTTAAAAAAAAATTTAATTAAAAAAGCATTCCCAACAATTTGCACATAATCCACAACCAAATAATTACTTCCATGGACATGGACATGCACGTTAAAAGTAGAATTGACACACAATGATGTTCAACAAAACACAAAAAAACTAATGATAACCAAAGATGAATGTAGAAGATAAGAAAATGGGTATGGTATAAGGGACATTTTATCCTATTCAATCATATGAAATCTTTCACATCAACATAACAAAGTTTTGTTATTCAGTTTGTTTTGGGAAGTTAGAATATGTTATGAAATCTTTCACATCAACAAAACAATCCCCCCCATGGAAAAAGTAGTTGCTTTGCTATTCAATTTGAATCAAAGGCAATTTTCCAATACATATAGGCTCAAAGCCATTACAACATACTCATTATGAGCTTTATTCATCTCATTTATAGGAATTGAACCTGGGTGGGGAGGATAACAATCATTCTTCACAACCATCCAAGCTAAACCCAATTGACAAAAAAACAATTTTATTTTATTTAGATTGTTGTGGGAAGATAAAATATATGGTACATTGTTTATTATCAATGTGTAATGCTGTGAGTTTGGATGTTTATCATTAGAAACTCTTGCAATTGTTGATATCTAAGTTACATGTTTTGACCTTAGTAATCATTATTTAATATTATTTGATTTTTTTTTAAGTAAATAAAGTACAAATTCAGATATTGAATTTATATATAAAAAAGTAAAATGCTATATAAAAAGCTAAAATTTTCAATATAACATATAAAACTTAAATGTTTTCCATTAAACCTAAAATTGTAAAATTGCTTAACCATCATACTATGATTACACTTGTCATGAAGTTTTTAGATTTTTCCAACTGAAGTTGGCATGAACTTAGTTGGCCTCTGGCTTCCTCCTCATCATATCAATGACATCCCAAAGATTGTCTCTAAAGTTGTGTTCGATGTTGAAAAAATGTGTTTACAATACACACACGCCACTCCACTACATGGATGTGGGCACAATCCCTTGGTAGAATTTAGAACACTCTAGTAACAAGAATGTGGAGACAAAAAATAGAGAGTGAGCATTAGAGAATTCCATATACACAATTGATGAGTATCACTATGATTACTAACCACAATTCAATCTACTAATAGAAAATCATGATTGTTCAAAAAGATAAGAATATTTGGACCAAAATTGGGTTATCTGTTGTAGATTAAAATCTTGAAGTCATTGTTGCTTAAACATTTGATGAAGGTAGTGAAAGATAAGCTTGTATTCTTCCAAGACCTTATGTTATTAGGACCGAGGATAAACCCATCATGAGTAGGATTAACTATCATGAATTTCAAATGATAAATTAGCCTTCAATGACCCATCTTGGCCCAATACAAATGCTACTTATTTCCAAGGATATTAAATTATGCTATCCCTATAGTGCATTGATCAATGTCAAACTATCATCTTAGAGTTGAGTTGTTAAATTTGGTATAGGTCATTAATGACATTCATTTGAGTTCATTCGATCCTTCATTTTTCATGTATTGTGGTTGACTTGCCTTTTGGAATTTTTGTAACGCATAGGGTCAAAATCAGGGATCTATAAACTGCCATGAATATTCCACTAGAAGAGTTAATCATAACAAATCTTATGAGTTTCTGTAATCTTTTTATTATGCAGTGTTTTACTTAAGATTCATATTTAGTATTACTAGCTTATCACTCGAAATACTAAAATAAGTTGAGACTGAAATAAAAGAAGATAAAATAAAATACCACATATTAAACACAAGATGTACCCTAGGAAATCCAATATGGGAAACCTAACTAGAAGGTGAGGACTATGTGTTGCTCTTTTCTTCTTAGATATGAACGAAAATACAAAGATAAATGAATTCACTATGGAGCTTCCATTGTGATCCAGATGGATATCGATGGCCACCCACCTTTTCCAACTGGCTCAAAACAGTTTTCTGACAATTTTGGCAATTTACTATTTTTAGCAGTTTTAACTTCCGGGGCCATTTTGAGGGCCTAAATGAAGGTTTTTCGGGATCAAGCTCCTTAATGATTGACAAAGGCATAGTTAAGCCCCCAAAATTAATCTCCTCTACGATACCTTTCCAACGGGATATCACACGCCTAAAATAGAGATCGTATGCAAAAGTTACGACCTCGGGAAGTTGATGTACTAACTTACCCAAACGGGGCCCACATGACTTTTGGCGCTTCATCTCCTAGGGTTAGGTTTTTGGATGTCTAGGGTTTTTGGAATTCTTGCTTATTGTAAAAAGGCCTTCAGAGCCTCATTGTAACCTTCTTCTTGCGAATGTGCGCTGCCCTCACATCTCTTCTCAGAGATAAGCCACCACCATTCCAACAAGCTTGTTTCCACTGCATTTTACAGTTTCAACTTATTTCATTATTGAATAGAAAACCAATTTTACTGTATCTATGTTATTTTGTGTTAATCACCTGTTAATAATCTGTATTCATTTTGTTCTGCTCATAAAATTCGGATCACATTGCGACCTATATGGCTATTATATGGTCTTCTACATCCTATGTTCTTATCCAATATCCCACTCCCTCACTCAAATAATAAACAAATACAACAAGAATGGAATCACTTTCTTTCCTAATGGCCCAATATTTAACATGTCCCGATAGTCATCTAGGGTTAAGGTTAGGGATTTTGCATGCCTCAACTCCCAATTAGGGTTAGGGTTTTGGACCCTCTAGAATCGTCTTGAAATTCTACATGGAAATTTCACTAAAATAACACGCAATACCCAATTTTCGACCCCTGGAATGTATTGGGTTAGATTATGTATAAATTGTAAATACAAATTTATAATGATGAGAGTCAAGCCATGTGATCTTAAATAAATGATCCCATTTTCAAATGATGTAAATATGTTGATATGGATTCCTAATATAAAGATCAAGGCCAATGTCCAACTGATGAATGATTAGGCAAGTGTGACTTAAATATACTCCTATGGATCATGTGGTAGGCTTTCCATGTTGAACTCAAGATATATAAATATTAATGTTAGAATATAATATATAATAGTCCAATATGGCTATGAGGAGAGCCATGATTCCACCAAAAGGGAGGAGGAAAGGGGACATATTTCTAAGTGTTAGCCTAGGACCTTATCTCTTTTCCACCATGTGCCTTGAATGAAGATATCCACCTCATTTGAATTATAAAATCAATCATTGAATGCATGTAAGAGGTTGGCGAGGAAGTTTTTTCCTGTAGTTATGGTAGTATGGGCTGAGTATAATCATCACAGGGAAGTGTAAGAGTCATACATTCCTTCTTCCAAAAGTAATGTTAGCCATCATTTCCCACAATTCTCTCATTGCCATTTACTTTAGCATTCATTCCAATATTCTCATGTTCATGATCTACTTTGCTCATGCATTTTTCTCCATTGCCAACCATGAATATGGAAAATTGACCAAATCAATGTTATGTAGAGGAGATTGGAAACCTTGGATGAAAGAGAGATGGTTGTAGGTGAGAATACAAGTTGGGAAAGTTAGGAATCCATTATCCACTATGTGTTTGTTGCTCTTTGAATAATTGGAAATCAAGTGTTAATCTTGTATGCAATTCTCATAAAGCATATAATAGATTGGGCTCTTTTTGTCCACATTGAAGAGCACCGGAGGGAGGAATATCCTTGAGGAACTATTGAGTAGAGAAACGGAATATCTTCCTTGTGTTGTGTGGGGTAATGAAGGAGAGTGCCATCACTATATGATGGATGGATGAGATACTTGCAATGCTTTGCAATTAGTAGATTGTTGGAGCATATGGGTTGGACTAAGAGATATAGAAACATGTAGTTTTATTCATTCACTTGCTAGCCTCATAGCCTAGCTTGGGGGTGAAACCTGGATTACATACCTATGGTTGGGTGGAAAGCTTCTCATACATAATTAATTTCTTGGACCAACTTTTTTTAAAAGATAAGTGTTCTATCATTGTGTATGAATATGATAAATTATTGTTTTTTTTTGTTATAAGAATATATGTGATTTCATGGTGTGTGTGTGATTGGTTAAATATGAACGTGGCCACTCATGAAAATTGTTTCTCCATGGCTGTATATTCTCCTACATTCTTTCACATTGTGTATGCATTTGATCTAATTAGGTCATTTCTAGGAGGCTTATTCAATTGTTGTTGTAGGGATATGGCCGCCAAGGGATTAAATTTGAACACCATATAATGTAGCTAACCATCCCATGAATGGGAGTGCTAGGCAGGGATGGCACATAGTTCATCACAATAGATCTTACAATTTTTTGCAAACTTTGTGTAATGCTGTGTTTTAATTAGGATTAAGATTTAATCTTACTAGCTTAATGTTCGAAATACATAAATAATTTGAGACAAAATAAAAGAAGCTAAAGTGAATACCACACCATCCACACAATGAACACAAGATTTACCCTAGGACACCCAATATGGGAAAACATAGCCATAAGGTGAGGACTATGCCTTGTTCTTTTCTTCTAAGATATGAAAAGAAAATAAAAACATATATGAACTCACTATGGAGTTTCCATTGACACCATGACTTGTATAGCTACTACAGGGTCTTCTACTTTGTCTATTTTGCTCCAATACCCCACTCCCTTGCTCTACTCAACAATGGAACAATAAATGGATACTTTAAGAATGGAACCCCTTCATTTCCTAGTAGCACAATATTTAACATGTCTTGATATTTGTCTAGGGTCAAAGTTAAGGTTTTTACATGCCTCAACTATCAATTAGGGTTAGGGTTTTTGACCCTATAGAACCTTCTCGAAAGTCCACATTTGACTAGCTCCACATGTGTGAGCAATAGGAGTTGAAGTGGTATCCATTCGATACCATGGTGGTCAAGAACATAGGTCAACTTGTGGTAGGCATAACTTCCCTATACAAACTCCCACTAAGGTGATCTTTGCACCATTGGAAAGTCCTCAATGTGTAGAACAATTTCGAGAAGCTAGGGACTATTTCTACAATTTTTTGGATAAAAAAATATCCATTTAGTACCCTGAACGAGTTCCAAAAATAAAAAAACCCCAAATCACTGAAATAAGACGTCTAGTGAAATGGAACTAACAAATGCTCCAATTTTTCCACTCAAAAGGTACCAAAATAAATTACAATTTATTGTGCCGAGAGGCGCCCTACAACCCAATATAGAAGAGATATTCATGTAACATAACACATTAAAATAATAATAAAAAA
>ML811541.1:230083-247749 GCA_009831015.1 Picea engelmannii | reverse complement strand
TTGAAAATTAGAACAAACCATTGATGAAATAATAAATAGAAGAGTTGAATTTTACCTATTGAGGTATGATGTAGTCAAAATATAGAATTATTTTTCTTATATTTATGTAATGTTTACAAAGAAAAAAACTAGAGAACTATATATACACACAAATAAGAAAAATAAAATTCGCTAAGAATTAGAAAAAGAGATTGTATCCATATGAATTGTAAACATTTCTTCCCATTGAACTAATATAAATATTTCAACTTGATTTAAGTCTATGTAAATGTCCATCACTATTGTTTGGTTTTGTTTTTCTAATATTTTGATGCTTTATCTACAAAGGTTGTGTGTGTTGGCTAAGGAATTTGAGCGAAATTTTGCACCAAAAATATTCACGTGCAACTTCAACAAGATACTATGTGAGCTTTAAAATTTTTAACTAGCATTATTTGTGTGAAAATGGGTGTAGTTGTAATAAAAATGGAGCACTAGAAAACTAAGTTATAATGTTATTTGGAAAAAAACATAGTTTTGTCATGAGATATTATACATCCCAAAATGATTTATTGCAGTAATTGAAGACAGTGCCATGGTTGTTTGATCAGTTCCAGATGAGGTTCTTAAGGAGAAAATTCATTGAGCATAAAATCAAACTAATGGGGTTGAGAGAGAGTGAATCATGTAGCAAAGTTCTTTGAGTAAATTTGCTAAATACTAGGGAAAATGGGTGGGCTTGAGAGAGAGAGTGAAGCACCTAGTGGCTTCCTGGCTTCCTCATAGCTCTATTTAGGGGTGGTATCTACATTGGATACCTACTGTTGGGTGACATTTTTTTGTACTTAACTAGTTTTGGGTGAAATTGTTTTGTACTTAACTAGTTGTTTTTTAGACCAACTTCTGTTAAAAGATAAATGATCTATGGTTGTTTATGAACCTGCAAAATTAACAACTTGTGCATGTATTTTATTTAATTCTGGTCTAACATTCAAATTAACGACCTGTGCATGTATTTTATTTAATTCTGGTCCGTTGTTTATGAACATTCAAATTAACGACCTGTGTATGTATTTTATTTAATTCTGGTCTTCCCTGGAAGGTTTATTTAGTGGGTATTGTGGGGATATGACCTCTAAAGGAAAAAATTTAAACCTTTCGTGACTACCTGTCCTGTGGATGGAAATAGTGGGAGGGGATGCCATAGACTTTCTAAAACACGGAGCAATAGATCATTTTTAATTTTTATAATGTAGTAAGCATTAAAAACTATTTAAGTAATTGCAAGCATCCACGGATTTTGCTAAGAGGATTTTGTACTTAACTTAACTAGTTTTTTTTTAGACCAACTTCTGTTAAAAGATAAATGCTCTATGGTTGCTTATGAACCTGCAAAATTAACAATCTGTGCATGTATTTTATTTAATTCTGGTCAAACATTCAAATTAACGACCTGTGCATATATTTTATTTAATTCTGGTCCATTGTTTATGAACATTCTGGTCCGTTGTTTAATTCTGGTCTTCCCTGGAAGGTTTATTTAGTGGGTATTGTGGGGATATGACCTCTAAAGGACATAATTTAAACCTTTCATGACTACTTGCCCTGTGGATGGAAACAATGGGAGGAGATGCCATGGACTTTCTAAAACACGGAGCACTAAATCATTTTTAATTATTATAACGTAGTCTGGTTTCTACAAAGCATTAAAAACTATTTCAGTAATTGCAAGCATCCACAGTTTTTGCAACGATCACCACCATTTCTACAATAAATCAATAGACAAAATTTTTACCGAACAGTCGAACTTGATTGCGGAGTGTGATGGATGAAACAATAGTAAATTCCACGATGAAGGAAAATAACAATCACTCTAGTATAATGACTTGGCGAAGAATATAAGGACTAATAGATAGCATTGAGTACACACTAACAGTTGTAAAGAAGGAATTAGGATCACAATATAAACTATCTCTACACACAACTAGAACCAACCACAACTGCCACTTACAATACTAAAATCATAATTCAAGAAGGACGTAATAATATGAAGTGACTATACGAGAATCCAAATCTGAATTTCAATTAAATTCAACAGTAGATTATACCATTTCTAGTTTCCTGGATTTCCAAAGGACTCTGTAGCATCCATAAACTTTTAAGATTTGGAATTGTAATTATTATACAATCGAACAAAATAGATTATACCATTTCTAGTTTCCTGGATTTCTAAAGGATTCTGTAGCATCCATAAACTTTTAAGATTTGGAATTGTAATTATTATACAATCGAACAAAAGAAATTCAACTCAGGAATTGCATTAAAATATGATCTCACCCATATGGAATTCAATTAAAAAAAATGTAGCGACCATAACCATTTCACATTAAATTTTAGTTTGAGTCTATGACGCCTCTCTAGTTACACCGATGCCAATAAATTCTGCAACGACCATTGACATTTCCAAACTTCAAATTTTTAATTAAATTTTAAAGGAGACCCAAAGAAATCTATATTATGGATTTGCAATAGATCTTTTTTTGACCAAGTGAAATTCAATTATCAAAGAGAAAATTTAATTAACTAGACCAATCAAGTTAAGTTCCAACACTGCGAAGTGCGATGGATGAAACTTACCCGTGTGACCCGTGCGACCTCTCCACCACAACCCGTGTGACCTCTCCACCACCCCTGTGACCTCCAAAACTTTTCCACGACCACTGTGACCTCCCTGCGACCTCGTGACCTCCCGACGTCCTCCACCGGTGCTCGACAATTACACAAAAATATGCTCGACGACCTCACAGACTAGAGCTCTCGCACAGGTGATTAGGCCAATTTTTTTTCGAAAACACCATCAATCGATCTGTGGGTAATATATTAACAATCTTTCGGCCGAAAGATAATTCGGTCGAAAGATAGTTCGGCCGAATAATATTTCGGCCGAACTATCTTTCGACCGAAAATTTATTGCCGGAAAGAAAATATTCGGCCGACCAAATTTCTATACGCAAATCGAGGGGGTTGTTATTGCACCGTTCAATTTGACGTTTAGTTTTTCGGCCGAAAAATAGTTCGACCAAAAATATTATCTTTCGGCCGAAAAATATTTTTAGTTTGGCCGAAAAAAGGTTTTTCAAAATTTTGGAGACCCGATTGTCACGAAAGTGTAACCCACCTTCGTGATTTCACCCTAGGGAGTATTCTTTTTTAGGAACAATATTTGCAAATAGTTCACAATCACCTAATATCACTTTATATTGAATAGTGTCAAGCCCATTCCAAATGTAATGATTAAGGGTGTCATCAAGTTGAACATTTTGAACACCTCTCCTTCTTTCTCTTTCAAACTTGTTTTTTTGAATAAATTGTTTGAAAGTTTCAGGTACTCCATATGCATTCTTCTTTGGCATATTTAATGAAACAAACAAACATATATTTATATATCTATAACTATTAAAATATAAATAAATTAACTTACAAACGAATAATATGAATGTAATAAATCAACATACCTTTTTGAATGCAACACAAAATTGTTTCAATACTGCTGAAGATCTTGAATCTGGATAGTTGAGTTTAACATCATCACAACTTTCTTCATTCAACATCTTGACCATTTCCTTTTTTATTCTCATATACACCTTGTGACTAAATAAAACAAAAATAATGTTAAACTGAAAAAATTATTTTTCTTGTCATAACATATATACAAATAACTCAACAAACTTACTTTTTAAATTCATCACACATTTCTTCCATTGACAATTCTCTCGACCTAACACGTGATAATATAGTTATGATAAGTTTATCATCATTCACTCATTGTATTGATCTCCAAGGTGTTATAGTCGTATCATTTGGAAGATTTTTTATGTCAGGACTTGTCTTACTTGTGCCACATATCAACGGTTTAACCTTCTTAACTCTTTGATTTTTTATACTAATAATTTTCCATAGGGTGAAGATCTCATCTATCAAATCTCATACCTGTCCATTTTTAAATCCAAATTGAAAATAACTATCCACAACTCTAAATATATCACTTCCTTTGCAATTTTTTTCTTTTGTATTTTCATCATCAAGTGAGAATCTTATTTCCATACAACATTGCTTCTGAAAATTGACATCAAAATTTGATCTCTCCTCACGACATATTTAAGAAAATTCATTATGGATAAACTTCTCCCTTTGAATGAAAGTCATAGACATTATGTACTCATTGTCTGTGTTATGATCCCATGCCAATAAATTTTCTTATGAATATGTTAAACCTACATAAATTATGCATTTGACTGTCTTAAACAAATGATTATTGGGATATTCTTGCATCGATTCTCTTCTAGCCTCTGCAAAATGATTTCCTCCAATCACACAATTTTTGTAGTCAAACAATTTTGATCTATCAAATTCTTCCCTCGTAGTAAATTCCATTGGATCAACAGAACTAGGTAGTCAACCACATGTGCATATGGATTGTACCTAATCAATGCTTTAAAATTGTGAATATGCAAGCGATGCGGTTTTCTAATTTGATATTTTTCTTGCCCTTCTATGGGTTTATAAAGTTGTTTCACATTCAACTGAAATGTGTGGACATCATCAACTAATTTTTTCGTCCTCATTCTATTTCGAATCACATTTTGCGTTGTTTTCATAATACCATCCTCTAGGTCAATACATGGTGTTATTATTTCTCTGTTACCTTTAGGACTTTCACTATAATACTCTGAGCTAACGATGGCTTCTTGAACATTATCAACATTTGTTTTCTTCCTCTTATGATTTAAACGTGTTTCATTTAAATCAATTATTTCTTCATAATCAATAGGAATAGACTCATCATCAACCGTCTCTCTTTTGTATTTATCTTTTTTATTCTATTTGCGAGGAGTGATAACCTCATTGGGACCAATCTCAACAAAATCTTCATTTGGAGTTTCCTCATTTTTAAATGTAACCCTTTTAGGATTTATAGAATGAGGATTTTTCTTTCTTCTTTCATGTTCTTCTCTGTCTACTCTTGCAGGTTCAACCTCCATTACCTTTTGTTTTTTTTTTTCCTTCCTTCTTGCATCTTTTCAATATGAAAAGTGTTGATGACATCCATGATATTATTCTCTGTAGAGTAAATCCCCACTAACATATGTGAAATTCGTTCAGCAAAATCCTGTAAAAATAAAATATAACATTTTCATGTTAAATAAAATTAAAACATTACCACGATACTAAAAATAATAAATGACACAAAAATAAAAACAAAAAACTTACATTGTCTTTCTCAATGTCATCGATGGATGCACATAATTCTGAAAAAACATTTATTCTTGTTATAGTTTCTTAATTTGAAACAATATCTAAACTTGATATAAGTTTTTCCTTCTTTGATAAGTGCATAAACAATATTTGTGGCTGGCACCAAATATAAATCTCATTACAAGCCAAGTGCCTAATAATTTCCTTGCACATGTTCTAATTCAACACAATACAAATATATATGATCTCCATTGTTGTCTTGCTTGTCTTTAACAAATGAAGAATATTCCATTTTGTTTTCACCTTACACATATTTCCACTCTCTAACATTCTTCATTTACCTTGATAGCTCATGTGTTATGCTATCATTTTGTTGGCTAACATTCATGGAGGTTCCGGTTGCAATTTTGGATGCCATTATTGCAGGTCGTGATCCATATATATTCATAGATAATCTCTTTCCTTCCATTTTACTATAAGATAAAAAAATAAAATTAGGCCTTTTACATTATAACAAACTAAAAAGAATATTGAATATAAGAACTAATTTAATAAAAAATAAAAAAAAACATTGACCCATATTTTAAAAAAATTGACCCATGAAGTTACTACGCTTATGCTAGGACCATGTCTTGATCATAGGGGGCTGGGGCGATGCCTGGAATTTCCTCATCCCCCATGGCCAGGCCCTAGGGCTTGGTCCCATAGGGGTTGGGGCGATGCTCGACATCAGCCTAGCCCAACCAACTCCATGGCCAAGCTGTGGGCGTGCCCACGACTTGTCCACATGGTCGGTCGGGCTAGGGCGATGTCGGGCATCCCACGGCTTGGCCACGGGGATGGTTAGGCTAGGGCGATGCTGAGAATCTCCCCAGCCCCCACGGTCAAGCCCCGGGTGTTACCAGGGCTTGGCCATGGGGGATGGGGTGATGCAATTTGACTTGTTTTTCAAAAAATATTAAGGATTTTGTTAAATTTTTTTGAAAAAAGTCTCAATTTTTAAAAAAGGTTTGGATTTTTTTTAGAAAAAAATAGAAAACATCTAAAACAATTTAAGGTTTTTAAATTTTCGCATGAAAAATTATTATTTGATTCAAAGATGATGTTATAATTGTTGTTTTGGTAAATGGTAAGGATTTAAGAAATAACTAACCTATGAAATGCTAGATTCTCCTCAAATGTCTTCTCGATGTTTCTCCCTTGTAGCTTGCTCCAAATACTTTAACTAATACTACCCAATATATCACACAATGCAAAAAGATAAAACAAGACTGTGTATATATAACACAGATGATATAAATCATTGTTAGTATAATGAATGTGGGATAAATAAACATTAGGTATATTGTCTACATATATACCTAAAATTATATGGATCATTGCTATGTTTAATGAATGTGGGATAAATAAATAAACATGAGACATACTGTATTTTTTTTTAACAGAAACGGTTAAAGATTATATTAATGGGGTGGGCTAGCCACAAATCCGATTACAAAATGGCCTCGAATTTCTTTGGGTCTGTCTTTCTAAATCATTCTACTTCTATAGCTATAGACTAGTGAACTGAACTAGTTCATGTATGTCTTATAATAGAACTGAGTTACATTTGAGTGCCGAAACTCCAGTCACTGTTTTAGCATAAGTCTCATCACTGTTTCAACATATGTCTCTGCACTGTTTCAGCACTTGTTACAGCGGTGTTTCAGCTTATGTTCCAGCACTGTTTCAGCATCTGTTCCAGCACTGTGATTCAACATCTCTTCCAGCATTGTGTTTTAGCATCTGTTCCAACACTGTGTTTCAGCATCTGTTCCAACATCTAATAAAAAAAAATATTGTTTCAGCATATGTTCGACGGCCTAATAGTTGACTAAAGGAACTCTTGATTATTTTTTCTTTCTGGTTCGACTTCTGGTCGTCATTGGTTGTGTTTCTGGTGGTGTCTTTTTCCTCTTCTCAACTGTTATCCAACCTTCTTTGGTAGGTAGTGATGTTGTTGTTGATTCAATTATCCCCATATTTCCCTGATCCGAGGGACTTGTTTTCGTTGGGGATGTCAATGCTGCTTCATCTTTATCAAGTTTATCAGCCTCGTCTGCCCAACTTGAAGGAGGTGGGGGGATGAAAAGAACTTTGTTTTATTTTCTTGTATCAGGAGTGTCTGAAGCCTTAATACTTTCTATTCCCGGATCAAGAGAAGTTGAAGCTTTACTCTTCGGATGAGGGACGTTCTTGGAAGTGCCTTTGGAGTCAAGGCTCGGAGGGTCTGATTCTAAAGAATATTTTTGGGTGTTTGTAATTATTAGTTGATGATCTTCATTGGAGCCTTCCCACCAGGTTGATTTGCGATGTTGTGTTCCCACTTTCCTGTTTCCCTTGGTGCATTGAGCTGCTATATGCCCTGTTTCGAAACAAGTCCTGCAACGCAATGAGATTCTTTCATAGTCTAGCTTTTGGGTCCAGGTGTAGTTTTTGCAACCCAAAATAATTTCTGCTGGAAACCCTTTGCTAAAGTCCATTTCCACGTAGATTCTAGCATAAGAGGTGGTGCTATGAATTCTAGTTTCTTTGGTTGCAAAATAAAACTTTCCTAATGCCGATCCAATATCTCGAAGAGAAGTTTTGCCCCAAAAATGCAAGGGAAGATTCGGGAGTCTGACCCAAACTGGTGCAGAAGAAAGAACAGTAGTCAGAGGATTGAAGCAAGGAGTCCATACCATCATGCACAAACCTGAGTTTCCCCAAAACCAAGGGCAAGAGGCTAGGATCAAATCCCGATCTACTGCCAGATCAAACTCTGCAATGAAGAAACCCTTTGGGCAGGGGTGAATGAACAAATCTTCCTTGATGAGAGGCTTCCAGTGGGATGAGATCCAGCCATTGAGATCCACAAGCCACGGCCAAAATCCATTGAACCGACAGATTAAATCATTTTCCCAAAAATAATCTTCCTCATCTTCAGCTTCCTGGCCCATGAGAAGAGAGATCGCTGGAGATTCTTTAACCGAGCAGACAGATGGGAAGGAGTGAGCTGAGGTTTTTGATTTAACATCCTCACTGTAGGAAGATGGGATGCAACCCGGGGGGCCGGGGGCGAGAGGAACCGAGCATAGCTGATCTGCAAAACCGAGTTGGGCAGAGCCTCCGTTGGAGAGGAACCGCGCAAGGCTGGCTGAGAGGAAGCCGCCATTGAAGAGGCTGCGGTCGTTGGAGAGGGAGCTGCGCCCATTGAAGAGAGGGCAGCTGCGGCCAAGAGGCTGAGTTGCAGAGGAGAGGGCGACTAGGGTTTACCCTAGCCGCAAAGGCGCCGTGAAGCACCTGGAGCGTCCTCCATCCCAAAAGGGTTTTCAATATTGAAAACGTGAGAAATACTGTATTTAACATGTAAATAATGAAGTAAAAAAGTAAAATTTGATTTTAATTTTTAAGGGAAAATAATAAAGCGAAAAAATTGGGGGGAAAATTTGGAGGGGAAAATTTGAGGGCAAATTTTGGGGGGAAAATTTTGGAGGGAATTTTATTTTTTTTGTGGGGGCGGGGGGGGATTTAGAGGGAAAAGATCAGTATGAAAGTTATAATAATGTCATTGGGAGGGTGAGCATTTGTATCATTCTATGTTCTTAGAGACAAGGTATGGCTTCGTCAGATAAAGAAGATTTTATTTTTGAGACATCAACAAATTGTTCACATACCTCTTCTGTTGGGACTAGGAAATGCAATAGAAATGCTTGTAATGAAAATGAAGCATCACATTTTTCAAATAGTCATAATTTTGATCGTAGTGCCAGCAATTTTATTCAACATGTTCCTCATGAAAGTCCTAAATCAGAGGACTTTGAAGGCACCGATGATGAAGAGGAGGAATATGATGGCGATAAATCTATTCAACAGTTTAATAGTAATGAAAATAATCAAAATGTAGGTCAAAGTAGAGACTATGATCAATTCTTAAATGATTGGGATGAAAATTTTCCTCCGAGTGAGGAGTTTCAAGGTACTAGTGAAGATTTCCAAGGCACCAATGAATATGATGGATAATTTCCCTCAAGTGGAAATTTTAAAAGTAGTGAAGATGATTATGACAATGGTGGGCACTCTTTCCCGAGTGGGAAATTTAAAGACAACAATGTTGGTGATGAATGATTTCCTCCAAGTGAGGATTTTGAAGGTACTGATGAAGATTTTTCTCCAAGTGAGGATTTCCAAGGCATGAATGATGATGTTGAAGAATCCCCCCCAAGTGATGATTTTAAAAGTAATGATGACGATTATGGAAATGCTAAAAAGTCTTTCCCGAATGAGGAAATTAAAGGAAACATTGTTGGTGATGATGATTTTCTTCTAAGTGAGGATTTTGAAGGTATCAATGAGGATAATGAAGATTTTCCTCCAAGTGAGTATTTTCAAGCCAGTGATGAGGATGATGAAGAATATCCCTTTTTCAAATTAGTGAAGATGATTACATCATTGGTGTACACTCTTTCTCGAGTGATAAATTAAAAGGAAATAATGCTGATGATGTTGATTTTCCTCCAGGTGAGGATTTTCAAGATACTAATGAATATTTTCAAGGATCTACGCAGGATGGTGAAAATATTCACTCAAGTGGGGATTTTGAAAGCAATGAAGATGATTATGTCAATGGTGAACACAATGTTGATGATGGTTTTCCTCCAAATGATTATATATTGATGATGATGGTCTCAATCATTCAACTGCAACAAATCAAGGTGATCGAAATTCTCTAGTTTAGTCTCCTGACAATGTTTTTCTTGATATTCCTTCTGGTGAGAAGGAAAATGCTTTTAGTAAGGATGATAAAATAGTGGATACATTGCAAAGAAACATTGTGTCTAGGACCAGGACTGGACCTTTTTTTATCAATCCAAATCATTCTAGTTATACAAGGTCAAGGAAATAATTTCTCACTAAATCAATTTCCATAAGTGAATTTATTTCAAGTGAATTTTGTCAAAATAATTGTTTGAAAAGCATGGACTACATGTATTCCTTGAATAAAAGGAAGACATATTTGTCAATGAATAAGAACATGCAAAATTTGTATTTGATGGGGTGCATGATATCCACCAATACAAGATATGATTATCGCATTGGGGATATTTTACTTTGCAGAAAGGCTTTCAAAAAAAATCACTCAATTGGTAATCTTAGTCTATTAAGATTCCAGACAAGGTTGGAAAAAAATCCTTCATTTTACTCAAAGGTACATCATGGATGAGAGAGTGGGCCATTGACAAACACTACATTGTCATGGAGGCATGATTTCTTTTCCAAACATGGAGAGTGTATGCTAGATAGAGACATAATACATATTCTAGATAATTTCTCAAGGAGACAAATATACAACTTGTACAAAGGATATGTTGAAGGTGTCGAAGGAAATGGTAATTTTATTACATATGCATATTTTACAAGAATATGGAAGAAACAATTCAACAATGTCCATATTCCTAAGAAGTCAAGGATGGATATTTGCAGTATACGTGCTACTCTTAAATCAAGAAGAGATAAATTTGAAGGGGAAGAAAGAGGTATGTATTTACTATTTTTTTTTTAAATTGAATAGTTATGAACTATGAAAACATATGATCAATATTCTCATTTTATGTCATGTGCAGATTCCATAGTCAAAGAACTTCAAGAATATCATAATCAACAATCAAGTGAAAGGAAAAAGTTGTACAAACATCGAAAGAAGTGCTATGATGCTCCAAAAAAATATTTAGGTATGATAATTGATGGCATGGACCAGAAGAAAACACTTCTACCACATTTTGTCCGTACACCCAAAAATTTACAGGAAGAGAATTTCATTCAGTTTCACTTGGTTGGTTGTATGGTTTTCAATGTAAAAATGTGTCCAAGGGTTTAATTCACAACTCCACATATTCATAGTGATGTAAATATGAACATCACCATAATTCATCATGTTCTCACTCACTGGTTTGGAAATCTTCCTCAAGGTCTCTATCTACAGTTGGACAACACTAGTCGTGAAAATAAAAATCAAATTGTGTTTGGATATCTAAGCATGCTTGTTGAAATGAGAATCTTTCAAAAAGTGAAATTTGGTTTCCTTCTTGTTGGACACACTCATGATCATATTGATTAAATGTTCAATCATTTTTTCAGTAACATTGAAGAGGAAAAATGTTGGAATCCTACCATCATTGATCAAGCGTATTAAGAAAGCATACATTCCAAATCTTGTTTTTCATATATTAGAAGAAATTGTTGACATGTGAAGATTTATTCAGGGATTGCATCGTGAAGAAAAATGTATTCAGAAAATTAATGACATTAGCTTCCAACATCAATTTTGTATCAAAAAAATTGACGAGAAAACACTTATATGGGGAAAACATTATTCAACTACTATAGAATGGGGACCTTCATCAGGTTTAGCATTTTTTAAGTTCATTCCAGATCGTCCAATATTTGCATAAAAGTTATTATTTTTACAATTAGTGGCTGAAATCCATAATGCACGGAGGCTTAATAGAGATGTAGATTATTCTGAATTCCTGGAAGAAATAAAAAAATTCCATTAAGGATACATATGAATACTTTGATGTTGTTGATTCTATTTGGTCAGAGACTTTTTTCAATAGTCAAAGTGAAATAATTTCAAGATCAACAAATGAAGATACAATGTTGAAGACTCCATTTCATCGGCCACAAAATATGCCAAATGAATCTGAAGAAACAAACATTGTTGAAGTTCAACAAGAATCTCAAGGTGCTATTGAGTTTACACCAGTAGAGGAAAAATAATTGTATATTGGTTCATGAAGGTCAAATGCACAATATGAAGCTGTGGAAGACCTTTTCCGGAGTTCAATACAAGATACTAAGGAGGGTAGCATGATTGAAGTTTTAGTGACTGAAGATCCACATGGTTATCCATTCTGGATTGAAAATGTTATAAAGATTGAGAAAGAAAATGATGATGTTATTGCAATTGAAGTGCATTGGTATGAAACAAGAACACACCCATTCAATTGTGTGTGTGTTATCCCTTAGCCTAGGGATAACTAAGGAGATTATGTATCAAGGCCCACAGGTCCTAGACATTGAGTACCGAGAGCCATATCGACTTGACCATGGCCTAGGAGGGCCCATCCTTTTCTTCTTCAAACGCCTCCACTTTGTCAACAACAACAAAATCCATCACATCGGCTTGATCCTACAACAAAAATGGGTCTTTCTCGATGAGGTAATGAGTCTAGGTATCATGGTATGTGTCACTCTTATTCTCAAAACATTTGAATATGTTCATTTAATTCTTTTTTATTCTAATGTGTGATTAGACCTTATGCCTTTCCACATGACCACACCTGGAGGGAATGAAATCTTGACCTCATACGCTAGTTCCCATAGGGTTTGAGTTTCCACTGGAGGGATTCATGAAAGGTCATAGTTCGTTCCCACCATACTTTCCAATTTTCATATTTTTTCCACTCATCCATTCCATACACTGGTTCGGGCATTGGGTTGGCCAAACTAGCCAAGGGTTGTACCTTACCTTGTGGGAAGAAGGGGCTAAAGGCCCAGAGGGTAAAAGTAGATGACAAAAGATAAAATCCAAAAGAATGAAACCTTGATATGCTTCACCTAGGGATCCCCGAGAAAGAAATAAAAGGATTCTCAACAAGAAACATAGGGACCCATAAAAAAATAATAAATCAAGACCTAGTTGGAGGATAGGGGGTCTCATCACAAGCCATCCTATTAGGTCCATGAGAATGTAGCGGTATGACACTACCATTCAGCTGGTAACCACACCAGGGTAGTGGATCTTGGTGGCATAGCCAAGAGAAAGGGGGTATCATCACAAGCCAACCTTTTCATTTCTTTGAAATGCTTGTGGGTAACATTGCCACCACTAGTCACCACGCTAGGGAAATGTCCCCCAAATAGTATCTTGAAAGAAAAATAAATAAGAATAAAATATAAAAGGAATGAATGGACTTGGAAACATTTGCATCCATGACAAGGTGTAGTTCACCCTCTTTAGAGGAACCCATAGGTAAGCCATACATTTCCCTATTATCATTACACCCATTTCCTATACATCCCCTACCACCTCATCAACTTACATGGCCTGGATTTGACTTCACCCGGGAACATCCCACCTCTAATGAGCATTAGCCCAATAGAAAATCCTAGCGTCCCCTCCAAACTTGGCTTGTAGAATAGCATAACATCTTTGAGCACTTGTCCAAGTAAAAGGGGTTTCATCCACATGTTTAAATAACTTGATGATTATATGTGATTGACATTGCCATGATCCCTGTGACTTATGAGCCCATGGAGGGCATATTTTTTGATTTTTCGAGGTCACACCCGATGAAAAGGTACATATGGGAAGATTATTAGTTCGAACCTCCATAGGGCTAAAATCTCACCAGATGGATGCTGAGACCCCAACCAGGGGCAGAGACAGATCAAGGGTTTTCACCGGAGGGAGAGGAGGAAGTTCCACCAGAGACAGCTTGGCAGGCTTGGACCTAGGGGATCTTTCCATTTTCACCATGATGTAGGCCTTGGAAGGCCCATGACGTCACCCAGGTCACACATGATATCATCCAACGTTTTGGATACTTTGGAGACAATTGTGTGCCAAGTGACATGTGTGGCAGGATCCTGAGGCCCAAGGAGCCCTAACCTTTTTCTCCAGGAGGCCAACGTTGCCCTAAAAGGGCCTAATGTCACCCTAAAAGGGAATTATGTCATATTTATAACTTGATTTAGGGCTTTATTATGAATTTTAATGTAAAAACTGGATATTATGTGTAATTGGCCATGTCGACCTTTTTGACCTAATTCTGGTCATTGTAACTATATAAATAAGGGGAAAATCACTCTTATTTTTCATCATCTTTCACTCACACTTGTGAGGACTCAAATTTACACCCTATTTATGGTTTCTTTGCTGAAATTTTAGGCATAGTTGTTGAGGAAGGCTAAATTTGGATTTTGGCAATTTTCTTGGTGGATGTGTTCAACTAGGGATTTTCTTGATGATTCTTGATGTATGTAAGTAATATTTCTGCAATTATTCTTAATTGAATGGTTATAGTCTTATTTATCTTTCATTTACATTAAATATTATAAAATTTCTTTATTAAACCCTAGGAAGACTAGCACATGTTATTATCCTAGCTTCAAAAGCCTTCACCCACTAGATCTTGTCAAGAGACCATTTTTCTTGAAGCATGTGCCTTGCCATTGCAACACCTTAGTATACATTGCTTCATCTTAGCCAATTTTTTCTTCATCATTGAGTAAAAGAGGGAGGAAATATACTAAGGCCTATGGTTACCTACACCTTAATAGCTAGTTTCCCCTAGGGTTTGATAATTGGAGACTTGGGTTACCAACACTCCAATCTATCAATATCTCTTGTCTTTGACTCTCCTACTATCATTTTTATTCAACATTTTCTGCCACATCATTGACTCCATTTTCCCTAAAGTGCTAGTCTAAGTCCTCTTTTGAATAATTGATCAAAATAACCACCAAAACCTATTCTTTGAGGTTCTTACTAACCATCTCTAACACTAGAATATCCTAACCTACTAATATTATTGTTGTTGTTACCAAATTAAGATACAACCATTAATTGCAGCATTAAAAGCTTCTAAAATCAATTGAAAAGGATGCTTTATACATTGTCTTGTTTGCTTCTAATAAATGCTAGTATTATGATTTCAATGGTTGATGATTCTTAGTCATTTTGAAGTTGTTTCAAGGCATTTAATGTGAAGTATTGCCTCATTAATATTGTTGTTATAAATTTCTGTTTACTTCATCTTTATCAACCAATTTATTTATTTGAGAAAGTCTATGGTTTTATGAAGTGCTAACCAACAAGTGTACTTGCAATATATACAGTTTCTTGTTGCTTTGTTCCAGGCAGGTACACCTTGACATATTATCATTTCTTTGGTTATAAAATTGGGACTTTATGATCGATGATGACTTGTAAGAGGGGATGTTTATTTAGCCATTTTGACTTTACCTTGTCAAACCCTCAGGTCACCGGGGACATCTCCCTTGGGCCTACCACCCTAAATAGAAAGAGGAATCCTATTGAGGTGATAGTGATTGGATAACCTCAAGTTACGCCATTTTTTTTTCCTTTTACCTTTCCTTCTATCAAAATACAAATTGTGCAATAACATTTTGGCGTCATTGTTGGGGAACACTAAGTTAATTCTCCTCAAGACGACACTTTTCGGTAAGCCTTTACTCAAAAGAATTTACTTTGAAAATATTACCTGGTGACTCCATTGAGGGTGATCCCCTCATCCCTTTGATAGTTTCAAGAAAATTGTTTGGCAACTCCACTAACCTTTTCCTAGGTTCCACCTTACACTCAATTCTATGATATTTCCAAGTTATGGGATCATGGCGTCCTGGGAACAAGTGTATACGACTATTGATTTCATAAGTCTTCAAGGATACCCAACTTGTTTTGATACAAAATTGTCAAGAAACCCTCCAAGATTTGAAGGGGGCCTCCCAATTCCTCACATTGTAGAATTTCTGAAGTATATAAGCGATATATAATTGGGAGGGGAGGATGTTCTCGTAAAATTATTCATACTCTCTCTACCATCCTTTTTGCAAGATTGGTTTAAAGGTTGTTGCAAATATAGGGGTATATCATCTTTCTTACACCTTATCAATAGGTTTATTGACTTTGTCAAACCACATTACCAAACATATGAATATTCCCTTCAAAATCTCACAATAGCCTTAGCGGATGAAGGATTGACCACTGAGATTGTGGAAGATCTTAGGGATGTATATCATGCTCAATACCAAGAACCTTCTGATATGAAAGAAGATATTTATGAAGGAAATTTTCAACCCCTTGAAGAGGAGCAGGATTTCTCCCATGATTCGATGGAATGAAATGAAACTAGAGAAGTGAATTATGAGGATGAAGCACTGGTAATCGCTCCTCCATATTACGAAGCTCTCCAAGATCCTATCTCTCTTTCACAAGATGAAGAAAATGATGTGAGTCATTTTCCTTTCCTATTTTTTGATGATACCTTATTCTATGATTCATACAGTGAGGAAGAAATGGAACTCCTCAACTAGCTAGAAGATGTAAAGGCAAGTCTTCCATTTGATGAAGATATCCAAATACTTGAAGCTTCTGCACAGGAAGAAGCAAGAAAGGTGAGTTACTTCCCTTTCCAATTTTTTAATGATTTTCTATATGATGATGTTGAAAGTGAAGAAGTGTTGGATGTTCTAAAGCCTTCATGTTATGATCAAGATGATGAATTTGTTGATAATATTGATGAATTCATACATGCCGAGAAGCGTAAATGATATGTGATTGGATATGACGGGGATCAGATTGATGACACTGAGGGTCGTTTCCAAAAATTTCCTTTACCTTTATCACATGAAGCTACTAATAAACTTGAAAATTGGAAACAAGGAGGTGGTGTGATTACAAACCTATTTCAGACACCCAAGGATGACCTGGTGCTATATTCTCCTAATGACTTTCGGTCATACCTTGAGAATTTTGATGATTATTCCTCTGAGCACTTGTATTTATTCCATGAAGAATATTATCAACCGTCATTGTGCTCAAATATTGATAGGGGTAAGGACATTGTTTTCCTGAAGAAGGATCCTTGTGATAATGTTATTCAACCACCTTCGATTACTTTGTCTTGTTGTTTCATTAAAGGTGTAGTTGGGAAGTATGTCTTTTGTATTAAGTTTCCTCTGAGGAAAACCCTAGAGTTAAAGGGTAGGTTGAATATGTCAAGAAGAAGTATGTCATCTCATTTTTCTATCCTTCCCTTAAGAGTTTGTCAGTCATCGTCTAGGTCCTTGCCAATCCTTTCCCAAGCTTCAGATTGTGAATATGTCCAAGGTAACTAGATTTCAGACCCTTTGAGTCAGTCTTTTGAACCTTTGAATTTTCATGATCCCTTCCTGAAGTGGATTGAGCACTTTCCTGAGAGAATGACTTGGAGCTATTTTTTCCCTCCCACCCGCCTTCATAAACTAGATCTTACAATTTCCAATGATGAAATACATTTTCTAACCCATGTTATTTTTGTGCTTAACTTATCATTGCTTTGGTTTATGATGAAGCACAAAGGAAGGTATGGGAAGACAATGCTAGGATGGTTTCACTAGCTATTTGACTACACCTAACATTCAACCAACAGGTAAGTAGAGGTAAGTAGGTAGGCATTTTCATTCATTGGATATACCATCTTCATTTCATACTAGATTAGTTTGTACTTCCATTTGTATATATGCTTTCTTTCATTCTCTGTACTAGGTTAATTCTCCTCAAGACGACACTTTTCGGTAAGCCTTTACTCATAGTGTATATATGTTTACTATGTGTGGCCCCTTTG
>ML811541.1:206669-230027 GCA_009831015.1 Picea engelmannii | reverse complement strand
AATAGTCTTATGTTGAGATCAAGCAGGTCATAGGTTATGCTAGATATGCTTAGGTTCTCATGCGCTCTACGGTGAGCACATGTCCCCGAGTAGGAGCCATATATTATCACCTAGCCTAGGGATAACTAAGGAGATTATGTCTCGAGGCCCACAGGTTTTAGACATGGAGTACTAAGAGCCAGATTGACTTGAGCATGGCCCTAGAGGACCGATTATTTTCTTATTCAAGCGCCTCCACTTTGTCAACATCAACAACATCCATCACATCGACCTTGTCCTACAACATAAATGGGTCTTGCTCCATGAGGTAATGAGTCCAGATATCATGATATGTGTCACTCTGATTCTCAAAACATTTGAATATGTGCATTTAATTCATTTTTCTTCTAACGTGTGCTTGGACCTTATTCCTATACACTTAATGACACCTAAGGGGAATGAGAAGTTTCCCTATTAAGTTGGTTCCCATAGGGTTTGAGTTTCCACTAGGGGGATTCATGAAAGGTCATCGTACGTTCACACCATACTTTCCACTTTTCATCTTTTTCCCATTCATCCATCCCATACACTGGTTCAGGCATTGGGTTGGCCAAACTAGCCAAGGGTTGTACCTTACCTTGTGGGAAGAAGGGGCTAAAGGCCTAGAGGGTAAAAGTAGATGGAAAAGATAAAAAAAAAAAGAATGAAACCTTGAGATGCTTCGCCCAGGGATCCCTGAGAAAGAAATAAATTTCTTCTCAACAAGAAACAAAGGGACCCATAAAGTAATAATAAATCAAGACCTAATTGGATGATAGGGGGTCTCATCACGAGCCATCCTATTAGGTCCATGGGCATGTAGCGGTATGAAAATACCATTCAATTGGTCACCATGCCAGGGTAGTGGCTTTGGGTGGCATATCTAATATAAAGGGGGTCTCATCATGAGCCAACCTTCTCATTTCCATGAAATGCTTGTGGGTAACATTGCCATCATTGTTCACCATGCCAGGGAAGTGTCCCCCAAATAGTCTCTTGAAAGAAAAAGCAATAAGAATAAAATATGAAAGGCATGAATGGGCTTGGAAACATTTTCATCCATGACAAGGTTCAACTCACCCTCTTTAGAGGCACCCACAGGTAAGCCATACATTTCCCTGTTATCATTGCACCCATTTCCTAGACATCCCATACCACCTCATCCACTTACATGGCCTGGATTTGACTTCACCCGAGAACATCCCACATCAAATGAACATTAGCCCAATAGGATATCCTAGAGTCCCCTCCAAACTTGGCTTATAGAATAACATAATGTCTTTGAGCACTTGTCCGGATAAAAGGGGTTTCATGCACATGTTTAAATAACTTGATGATTAGATGTGATTGGCATTGCCATTATCCCTATGACTTATGAGCCCATGGAGGGTGTATTTGTTGATGTTGTAGGGTCACACCCGATGAATAGGTACATATGGGGAGATGATTAGTTTAGACCTCCATAGGGCTAAAATCCCACCAGATGGATGTTGAGACCCCAACCAGAGGCAAAGACAGATCAGGGGTTTGCACCAGAGGGAGAGGAGGATGTTCCACCAGGGACATCCTGGAAGGCCTGGACCGAGGGGGTTCTTTCCATTTTCACCGTGATATAGGGATTGGAAGGCCCATGACGTCACCCAACATTTTGGATACTTTAGAGACAGTTGTGTGCCAAGTGGCACGTGTGGTAGGATCCTGAGGCCCAAGGACGCCTACCATTTTTCTCTAGGAGGCCAACATTGCCCTAAAAGGGCCTAACGTCACCCTAAAAGGGAATGAAGTCATATTTACAACTTGTTTTAGGGTTTTACTATGACATTTAATGTAAAAACTGGATATTATGAGTAACTATCCATGTTGGCCTTTTTGACCTAATTCTGGTCATTGTAACTATATAAATAAGGGGAAAATCACTCTTATTTTTCATCATCCTTCATTCACACTTGTGAGGACTAAAATTTGTGCCCTATATAGGGTTTCTTGGCTGACAATTTAGGCACACTTGTTGAGGAAGGCTAAATTTGGAGTATTTTGGCAATTTTCTTGGTGGATGTGTTCAACTAGGGATTTTCTTGATGATTCTTGATGTATGTAAGTGATATTTATGCAATTCTTCTTAATTGAATGGTTATAGTCTTATTTATCTTGTATTTACATTAAATATTATGAAATTTCTTGATTAAACCCTAGGAAGACTAGCACATGTTATTGTCCTAGCTTCAAAAGCCTTCACCTAGTAGATCTTGTCAAGAGGCCATTTTTCTTGAAGCATGTGCTAAGGCCTTGCCATTGCAACACCTTATTATCCATTGCTTCATCTTAGCCTATTTTTTCTTCATCATTGAGTAAAAGAGGGAGGAAATCTACTAAGGCCTAGGGTTACCTACACCTTAGTAGCTAGTTTCCTCTAGGGTTTGATAATTGGAGCCTTAGGTTACCAACACTCCAATATATCAATCTCTCTTGTCTCTGACTCTCCTACTATCATTTTTCTTCAACAATTTTTGCCACATCATTGAATCAATTTTCCCTAAAGCACTAGTCTAAGTCCTCTTTTGAGTAATTGATCAAAATAACCACCAAAACCTATTCTTTGAGATTTCTACTAACCATATCTAACACAAGAATAGCCAAACCTACTAATATTATTGTTGTTGTTACTAAAGTAAGCTACAACCATTAATTGTAGCATCAAAATATTCTAAAAGAAATTGAAAAGGATGATTTATACATTGTCTTGTTTGCTTCTAATAAATGCTAGTATTATGATTTCAATGGTTGATGATTCTTAGTCATTTTGAAGATGTTTCAAGGAATTTAATGTGAAGTATTGTCTCATTAATATTGTTGTTATAATTTTCTGTTTACTTCATCATTATACACCAATTTATTTATTTGAGAAAGTCTATGGTTTTATGAAGTGCTAACCAACAAGTGTACTTGCAATATATACAATTTCTTGTTGCTTTGTTTCGGGCAGGAACACCTTGACATATTATCATTTCATTGGATATAAAATTGGGAATTTCAGATCAGTGGTGACTTGTAAGAGGGGATCTTTATTTAGCCATTTTGAATTTTCCTTCTCAAACCCCCAGGTCGTCGGGGACGTTTCCCTTGGGCCTACCACCCTAAATAGAAAGAGGAATCCTATTGAGGTGACAATGATAGGATAACCTCAAGTTACACCAATTTTCTTTCTTTTTACCTTTCCTTCTATCAAAGTAAAAATTGTACAATAATAATGTACAAGCCAGAGACGGTGGTTGAGAAACATGTTAATAGGATAAACTCAAGTTACACCAATTTGATTTCCTTTTACCTTTCCTTCTATCAAAGTACAAATTGTGAACAACAATGTATAAGCCAGAGACAGTGATTGAGAAACATGTTAATACAAAGAGAAAAAGAAAGGGTCAAAATACAACTCGTCTTCGCATTGACCTCTTAAAATTAGATGATGTTGACATACTTGTTTATGAATTCAATTTGACAAAAGAGAGGAACTCTTCACTCCAAGACAAGATAGATTATCAAGAGGTTGTTGCCACAAGAAATAAATGCAATATGAGATTCTGTTGAACCTAGTCATAGATATAAAAGACATTTGATATTTGAAATTTTGGGCATGCATGTAGACTCAGATGGTGCATTCATCGACAATAGAAAAGAGTATGGATCATCTACATCTTCATCCAATCATTCATCTAAAGACGATGTAGACTCTGATGGTATTTCAAAAACCATGAGTGAATCTGAATAAGTCTATGAAACATTTTATGTATTTTTGATCCATATGATGTTTGTGTGGTAACTAGAAATGAGCATTGAACTTACATATAATCTTACATGAAGTTATGAATCTTTTTTTATGTTTTATGAATTATATTTTTTGATTATGGATAATATAATAAAATTTCTTAGCTTATATATTTTTAATATGGACAATATAACAATACTTTTAAGAAATAATTTATGTTTCATTCAATGTAAGTTGTATTTACTTTTTTATTATTAAAAGTAAAAAAATTGTTAAAAGGTGACGTTGAATTTCCAAGGAAAAATAAGTTAATGAGAAAAGGATTGGTGGTTAAACAACCAACTACTCCAATGAATGGAAGCATGGAGGGTATGGCCGAGGAGACATAAAATTGTCAACCCGAATTACCATAGAACGTAGTTTCCTACAGGCCTAGATTGGCTTGAGTTCCTTCTGACAAAAGGAACATGATAGGTCCATAAATCCATGGGAAAAAATGAAAGGGCATGCAAGACAAGAGAAGAGAGACCATTCAGAAAGAGGATAGCACATGAGGCTCTCCCTCGCGGAGGCAGAACAAAAATATTAAGCAGTTTTGGTTACTGGAGAGAACAAGAGAAATAATCTCTTAGAGTTTACCGAAAACATGACCTGAGCAGAAGGTCGGGAGCTTGATGTTGAGGGAGAATATGATATACCTCATAGAGTTTGAGACAGAGAAAGGATATTTGTGAAATTGCAAAATTTCCCTAGTGATATCATGGTTTGGCATGGGGGTGGCCAGAGTGCTAAGAGTGAATGCCTATGAGCCTACGATTGGGTGGAAAGGAGAACAACCACAGTCATTTGGTCAGTGATCGAATGTAACATATAAGTATTTCATATACCCTACGTACTAGAATTGAAATGAGCGGTTAGATGTTTGTGTCTATGACTAAAATTTGCATTGCATGATTAATATTAGTAATGCTTGTCATTCCTCTATGAACCCTGCATTTGAATGGTTTATGTTTGGCTCTTCTTAGAAGAAACAAAACCATTATACATGGGTCTTCAAATGAAATTATGAATAACACTATGGTTTTTGTGTTGGTTGGAAAAATCCTCAAGGTGTTTTCCTAAGGATAAAATTTACGGTTCTAGAGTCGAGACCGACTCCATGGAACTACTAAAGTCCTGTTGATCCCTCGAAGACACCTTTACCTGATATAGAACTTGAGTTCTGTGAATTGAAGGTGCTTCCTTAAAACTAGTTGTCTAAGAGACCATAGGCTCATGCCCACGGCCTTAACCAGATTTTCGGTTAATATTTAGGAGTGTAGCATCTAGAGCTTGATAGAGTTCCATAGGACTAGGACCTTGGAACCCTTCGGTACACTAGAAAAGGAGATAAGTTATTCAGGACTCTGGGAGTTTGTAGGTCTGGGTGAATGAACATTGCAAAGTCCAAAATGTGTCGAAGATGACCTGTCGAGTCGGTAGATTGACAGTGGACCGAAAGTTGGCGGTCATTTACCTGTTGTCATGAGATTTGTCCTCGTGTTAAACCCTGATCCACTTATCGGTCATGAAGTAATGTGAGCCGTAAATATGAGGCTATTCAGGATCCCCCCTGACTGTTGGATCTACATCGTGGCCATTTAGCGTTGACCTACTTCGAGAGAGAAAAGGTGTTAAAAAATGAGAACCTTCGAACACCAAATTCACGAAGTAATGGGGAGCATGGATCTAAGATTTCTTTGGGTTCCTTATCGACCAATAGATTGACCCTAGTGAAAGGATAGTGTAAAGTAATCTAGTGAATTCCTACTCTAGGAGGTTTGACATGTTGGTGAATGAGAATATGGTCGAAGCGTTGAAGGCTGGAGTGATGTGACATGCTGATGTCACCTAGGGTGACATGGACCGATAGTAGGTGTGCCACGTGTCACCCCGATTCATGACTTTCACATACCTTAGGTGTTAAATATGCCTTGACATGTGTCACCAGTTGAGTGGGTCATGTGTCACCCTTGTCTTATGCCAAATGTCTTCTATTGGGTTTACGTCTTAGTCAATCCGGTGTTGACCACTCTGGGAGAACAAGAGAGTTAAATGAATGGAACCCCTGAAATCCAAAGTCACAAAGCAACAAGGACCGTCGATCCAAGGATGCTTCGGGATCTCTCTTGATCGTTGGACCTAGACCGTGGTTAGTCCGACATTGACCACTCTAGGAGAAAATGAGTGATAAATGGGTGGAACCCCCGAACACCAAACTCACGAAGTGACGAGGACCATAGATCTGAGGATATGCGAGATCTTCCCTAACCATTGGATATGCGTCATGGTCAGCATGACACTGACCACTCCGGGAGTAAAAAGGAAAATACACAGCCAAATCCCCGAACTCCGAAGTCACGAAGCAACGAAGACCGTAGATCTATAAATCTACGTGGACCTATCTCAACTGTGGGATAAGATATATCAAGAGGTTGCTGGCAAGATTTTGGAATTTGGATCTCTAGGCAATTTCACAGGTAGGATGGGCTAGAGGCTCCTAGAGGCTGTCTGTCTAGAGTGACGTGACACGCTGACGTCATCTAGGGTGATGTGGACCCAATTTTGGCATGCCACGTGTCATCTTGATTCATGATTTTTACATAACTTCTATGCCATTTGGAACGTGACGCGTGTCACCCATCGTTATCTGACAAATCGGTAAGTGTGAACACAAACAGATCTCCCTAGTTTCACCTCGAAACTAGAACAAAACAAGACAAAATATAAAAATTTCCCTAATTTTTAATTATCAAGCATACTAACTAACAAAAGATAAATGACATACCTTTTAAATGTCGTTTGTCCTTGCTAGTGTCATCCTCTCTCCATTCCAAGGCTTATGGGATGTTGAACCTGTAAATAGACACTAGCCAACGAAGTGAAAGAAACAACATATACTCAACAAAACCTATGTATGTGATCAAGGAGTCATACAATAAAATAAGACCAATTTTATGGGAAAGAATTATATCAATGTATTAAATAATGTGGAAGAAATATACAACCAGATGCCTTGATGCTCTCAGGTTCCTTCCAACATTTCCTTACTTCCCACACAATTATACTCCATCGATTCTAATATAAACAATCTATCTTGACAAAGAAAAGCTCAAAGGCAACATACAAGATCCAAAAACTCCAAGCTACAAAACTCAAGAACTTTTCCAACTCCAAAAGCTAGCCAACTCAATCCAACTTTCCCCATGAGAAATAATCTTCTTTTGTAGGATGAAAAGGATAGGGTGAGGATTTTATCATGATCCCAAGAGATCAGGGATGTGACTCAGATCCAAACTGATCGGAGGGCACATCACCTTTGAAGCTTCTATTCTAGAACTTTCGAGAAATTCCCCTTTTTCCTTCGTACGAAAATTGCCACACCCTTAACACTGAGAAAACTACGATGACATCCTAGGCCATTGTGTTGCAACCTACGATGATCCTAGATTGTCACACCCTTAACACTAAGCAAGGTGTGATAATCCATTTTTATAAGGTTTTTGACAAAGGGAAATTATAATTTCATCTCTCTGGGAAAATGTATCTTCATTCTTCTTCAGGGATTCAGGCCATTGATCCTTCTCAAGACAAAGGATAGGTTTACATCATTAACGGTCAGAGGGGTGATGAAAATAATGTGTAATAGAGAGCCCCCCAAAGTATGAAGTTAAAACAAAGTGATAGCTGAAATACTTTGTTGAGTGTGTGTAGGGAACAAGGAACAAGTCAGTCAGAAATCTGCCAACAAATAAGGAAATACAATACGATAATATATCATCACTAAGGTAGGCATTCCCATACCAGAATACAAATGAATAAAAGCATAAATGTTGACATGCAACGATCCATGTCAAGTAAGACAGTTCATGGCCACCAAACATACACTGTGGATCTATGAAACAATTCAATATGAATATACTCCAACACAACTTGAATCTGTCAGAAAATATCCAGGATCTTCATCTTCACCACTCTATAGTACGAATCTAACCATGCAAATACATATGTTGAAGTCAAACATGGTAGAAACCACTTGATTACCGGTCATTAGTGAATATCATTAACAAGTGGGAGGGAAATCACCATTAATGTCAATGAATCCTAAAGTAGTCTAGTACAATCCAACAAATGTGAATTAATGAGCTGAAGTCAAACACTCGGTGAAATCTCTCGATCAGGGGTCAATAATGAAAAAACCCACTGTCAAAAGCGAGGAAACCTGGCATTTCGGCATGCAAGTTCCAAGGTACTAATTAGTTTCTAAGTCTAATTATTGGATAATGAGTTGGAGTCGATAGGAAAAGACTTGCCACAAGAGGGCCTTAATGTATCCCTCATCAATGACACGAAATGGGGAACAAGATTTGAAGCAGATCAGAGTAACAAGTGATTTAGGACTGACTCAGGGATGGCCGACGCAATAGAAGGCTTAAGGACTACATAAATGGTCGACTCAGTAGAAGGAATTCCGGGTTGAACTTCTCTTTGAACATATTAACAACATGAAAACTGTCTTGGAAACACTGACTCAACAACATGGATCACAGACCAGATTGTAATCTTATAAAGGAGTATGATCAAGAGACAAGAAAATTTTCCAATATAGACACAAAGAGAGTGAAAGGGTGTCATGTTCAAGAGAGACTCTTCCATAGAATACATGTTTAGATACATTTCTTTCCCAAATCCCCCACCCACCATTTCTGGTGAGTACCTCTTTATTTTTACACAAGCTTGAGGAGGATAACATATGCTTGAACTGTAAGCTCATCCTTTGGATGAGTCCCTCAGAGTATGTTTAACGAACCCTAATAAGGAATGGTTTGGTCCCATATGGGACTTTTGATGTTTGTTATATGATTCCAAAGAAAGTAAACTCAATGGTTTTTCATATTTAGAGAGTCTGAAAAACACTTAAAGGAAACTCCAAAATGTCATTTTTCGTAAATTAGTTTGATGAGACTGAAAAAGAGATAAAATATCACTCAATATACATTTTCTTTAAATACTTTAATGAGCGTGAAAAGAACAATATCACTCGACCATCTTTTCATGTTTAGAGTGTCTGAAAAGAGCTTAAAGAGAACTCTAGGGGGTTCCTTTTTCGTATAACCTTTACGAGTCCGAAAAAGTGATAAAAGTTTACTCGGTTACATTCTCAGATATTTACGAGCAGGAGAAAGTAAAAAGACTAAGATCGATATTGTTTTCATTTTTATGCAAGCTTAAAACAAAACAAAACTATGCTTGGGATATATTTTATTTTTACACAAGCTTAAAACTAGCCAAAACTATGCTTGGACTTGGTTTCATTTTTACACAAGTGTGAACCAAAGGAAACTATGCTTGAGGTAGGTGGTTTCATTTTTACATAGGCTTGAACCAGAGAAAACTTATCTTGCAACTTCCCAACTCATGGTTCACGGATTTACATTGTTGGTACTTATCCCCCAGCTTAAGAAGCTAGTGGCTCAACTTCAGCATGGAGTGCAGAGGTTGTAAGCATTTCCCCCCAAGTGTCATTTCATCCAATGGCACAGGCGGATGAAATGAAGCTTCAAATACTATACATAATGAAGTACTTGACTCAATCGAAGAGGGGAAAAACTATTTCATTTTTAACGAGCTTGACACAGGAACAAGAACTATGCTCGAGAATGTAGGTTCAATCCCCATACCTCTGTTTCATTTTTTAACGAGCTTGGTACAGAAACGATAACTATGCTCACAACTTCTGTTTCATTTTTTAATGAGGTTGTCGCAAAGAAGAAAAAATTATCCTTGTAAGATGGTTTCATTTTTTAATGATCTTGAAGTCAGAAAACCATGCTCAAATCTCTCTTCTTGATCATGGCTTCCAATAGGATAATGCTCTGGAAGGACACCATGTCAAGGGAAAAAACTCGGTCATGGCTTCCAAGAGATCTTCACTTGATGGAAGAAACACACTCTGGAAGGAACACATGTCGAGAGACGCAACGAGGGTAAAGAGGTTAGGCTTCAATATCCCTACCGAAGATATAACCATGTTAACTACCAGATCTAAGTCAGAAGAGACTGATCTTATAGGGAGAGGCTCATCTGCATTAGCAGCTGAAGGCATGGGAGATTCTAGATTCAATCCCCAGTATGGTCGCCAATTTTGTTATCGGACAAATCGGTAAGTGCGTACACAAATAGATCTCCCTAGTTTCACCCTGAAACTAGAACAAAACAAGACAGAATATAAAACTTTCCCTAAGTTTTAATTATCAAGCATACTAACTAACAAAAGATAAATGACGTACCTTTTAAATGTCGTTTTTCTTTGCTAGTGTCATCCTCGTTCCGTTACAAGTCTTATGGGATGTTGAACCTATAAATAGACACAAGACAATGAAGTGAAAGAAACAACATATACTCAACAAAACCTATGTATGTGATCAAGGAGTCATACAATAAAATAAGACCAATTTTATGGGAAATAAATATATCATTGTATTAAAGAATGTGGAAGAAAGATACAACCATATGCCTTGATGTTGTTAGGTTCCTTCCAACAGTTCCTTGCTTCACACACACTTCTTCTCCATGGATTCTGAGATCAAAAATCTATCTTGACAAAGCAAAGCTCAAAGCCAACATACAAGCTCCAAAAACTCCAAGCTACAAAACTCAAGAACTTTTTCAACTCCAAACACTATCCAACTCAATCCAACTTTCCCCATGAGAACTCCTCTACTTTTATAGGCTGAAAAGGATAGGGTGAGGAGGTTAAGATGATCCCAAGAGATCGGGGATGCGACTCAGATCCAAACCGATCAGAGGCCACATCACCTTTGAATCTTCTATAATAGAACTTTCGATAAATTCCCCTTTTTCCTTCGTACGAAAATCGTCACACCCTTAACACTGAGAAAACTGCAACAACGTCGCAAGCCACTGTGGTGCAACCTGCGATGATCCTAGATCCTCACACCCTTAACACTAAGCAAGGTGCGACAATCCCTTTTTATAAGTTTTTTGATAAACGAAAAGTATAATTTCATCTCCCTGGGAAAATGTATCTTCATTCTTCTTCAGGGATTCAGGCTATTGATACTTCTCAAGACAAAGGATAGGTTTACATCATTAACAGTCATAGGGGTGAAAAAATAATGTGTAACACCCATGGATGGGTCCATGTGTCATATATTCCCCTTTACCACGTGTCACCTATGGTGCATAGTTGCTTGACCTAATGGCTGATAGGATCCCGAGAGTTTGGGAGTTCAGATCCCAAGGAGACTTAGGTTGTTAGAACATATGCCCCATTAGGGACAAAGGCTGAAGCTATGTGGTAGGACCACGAGATGTCGGGATTGATGGTATATCAAGGAGCTATGGTTAACATAGTCGAATACCTCGATCCAACGGTTCCTATCTCGTCATTCCATGCACGACCATGCGTAAGTGTTGACCCTGTGGGAGTTTGGGAATTTGAGAATCTGACATTCAGGAGATTTGGGTTCGTAAACACTTGGTGAGGAATTTCGTCGAAGTCTAGAGACTTAGGCATTAAATAATATTAATAACCCTATGTTCCCTTGGAGATTTAGTAAGGAGTGGGATTTGATTAATTAGCTTAGTAGGCCTATAGGAGATAAACAAACATCAACTCTTGGTTGGGAGAGTCTTCGTGTACTACGATGATATGGAGTGTCAGGTGACAAGGATCCATGTGGTGCTGAGAGACTCTAGTCAATAAAGGCTTAAAGAACTTTGAAGGGAATAACTTCTAATCTAGAACTTGGATTTGAGCATGGTAACAGTCATTTTAAAGTTCTTGACAAGAAGAAGATGATGAAGATCTCAGGAAGATAATTAGAGATGATTGAGAAAAGGAGAAATGTTGATGCCCCATCCCTTAAAAATGTACTTTAGGGGTCGGGTGTGTTACACTAATGAAGGGACATATTTGGATAGAGGAGATCGAAGGTGAGGAGCGAGCTTCTGTTCCATAGCCAATGCCTAAAGAAAGGCCTTATCTAAGGAAGAGATTTAAAATAAATCAACCTCTATGTGTAATAATAATAAAGGTCTGGAATTAAATTTAACAATGAATACCTCTTTTGGATCTTGAATCTAAATATAAATGTGGATCTTAGTAAACACCTCAATGTATCTTAGGACTGACTATCCTAAGATTTGGTGGAGTTGCAACTAGTGAGCTAGATAAGTCAAATGGTACCCCTAGGGATAGAAGAAATGTCCTAGTGCTTGAAAAACGGCATACCAAGAACTAATAGGTGGAGGGGTGGTCCGAAGATGATCTCCTAAGTCCACCACTAGAGAGTAGGTATCTATTTCGGTGTCCTACCAATTGAAAACTGACAATCTATAACTTATCTTCTTCTGTCATTCTTGGGAAGGTCTTGAAATACGTGGATAGAATGCACACCTAGGAATAAACGACCCCACCATTCATATTCCATAAAAAATTAGGTAGTTGAAAATGAGTATCCAACTGCAGAGGCACTAGGGATATCCACTGGAATTACATGATTTCATTCATAGAAAAATCCAGATATTGAATGGGAGAGGATTTCCTAGATGTAGAATCCTTGGGGGAAGAGTCTCTATGAGGAGTCAGTATCTTCATACACTAAAGAAATTGAGAACTAAGAATTGAGAGTGCACTAAAAATATAAGAGAAGGGGTGTTGCAACCCAAGAGGGAGGGAAAACCTTGAAGCACACTATCTGGAGAAAACCCTAGCACACTAGCCTATGGATCTGGATCAGGATCTAGATATGGATGGGAAAAACCTAGATCTGGATCCAACTCTAAAGCACACTATACGTAGCCCAAAAAGGAGGGTGTACTAGCTAGCACACCATAGCCAATCACACATTGGAATAGAGGGTAGGGCATGGAAAACCCTAACGCACCCTGGAATGAACTGAAGAGAGGGGGGGAGTGGAAAATCCCCGCAACCAAAGCAATAAGTAGTAAAGGGAAAGAGAAACCATAGTGCACTACATTGGAAGAGATGGAGGGCGAGTTGAGCCCCGAGCACACCTATGAAGCTGGAAATCACCACAAAGGATAGGGCAGTGGAGGTCTAGAGAAAACCCCAACACACTTCATGAGAGATATAGGGTGGAGCCACCCCTAGTGCACCTTTGGATCTGAATAATGGGTGAGTGTAGACACTAGTAACCCATTAATTTTTTTTTTCTCTGTATGAAACTCAATGGAGAAAAATCATATTAGATCGATTATCTAATACCATTTGATTTGTAATAGCAATACTCAAGAAATTAACTAGAACAAGAAAACATGAATACTATCACCGAAACTATGAGAAAAATGACCATCACTTTATTTAGAAAAGGTAGTCTTATATAGAATCATGTTATTACATGATGGCTCTAATAGGTCAAGCTACAACTATCTTCTAATAACTAGTTAGTTAGATCTGATCAACTACTTCATTGGGATTTGCACCCATATGTTCTTGTCCTCCAACAAGTTGAGAGAGTGCGCCTTCCAAGAATATAGCTGGTTGAGGGAGTGTGCCTTCCTTGGGATTCACATGGATGTATGTTGGGTTCCCATCTGATATCATCTATCCATACTTGTGTCTCTTTCACATTTATGTGTGTTACTTGTTCTTGGTGGACATATTTGGCTAAGAATAGAACTTGCTAACTGTATATGTTAAAAACTGCAAGTGAAATGTAATGAAGTGTAGGGTTGGGTGGGTTCCTTGGTGACAAATAGTTAAGTGTTGAGGCTTGAATCACCAAGTAACTCAATCCATAGTTATGGGTGGACCTTGAGTGAAGAGGCATAATATAAGCAAATTATAAGCAGATTACGATTGACTTGGTTTATCTGTCGAGTGGAAAACATCATGGTGTCGTACGACCCTAGGTGACGGGCGAATTGGGTGTGCCAAGTCGAGTTGGATCCCAAGGTAGATTGTGGGTGCACAACACTTATGGATTCACTCCCAACAACTCTCTTTTCAGGTAGTAAATAGTGAAACGTACTGGTCAAAAGGGGGGAAAATTGCACCAATAAAGTATTGATTTGAATCACTTGAGATGCATATCTTGAAATTTAGATGAATCTAGGATCAAAATCGACCGAAACAAAGTACCTTCCATGTATATGCTAAGTCGAGGGTTCAACCATTCATCCTTCCACACACATACAGATCTCAAGCCCAATTTGGCACTAATACATTTGATGTATTTGTAAACATTATGACAACATCCAAATATTCCACTCAAAATTGATTACAAGTAACCAAAGAACTATGTAGAGAAGATTGGTTTTATGCTTCAACAACTCTCACCTCCTATTTAATCTTAGCATTCTTGGCTCCCTTTGATTTGTAATATTTAATGACTGCCTTGACAGTATTATCGACAAGCATGCTACAATGAAGCTTCAGTAGAGGAAGTCAAATATGCTTTGTTATGTCACTATATTTTAAAGACATGACCTCATCCATTGGATTCCCCTTAATCCATTAAGTTGCAATATAATACAAATCAATCACAAAGCAACAACCAAATGTCTCAAATCATGTATCCACCATATTTCTTGTAATGGTCTTCAAGTTGACCTTTAACTGCAATTTCATGACATTGCCACAATAGGGAACGCCAACCAAACCAGTGTTGACGTCAGGGTCATTCTTGTTGAAGGATCTGACTTTACGAGGGTTATTGTAATGGTATACCACTCTCTTGTGATAAGACCTCATGTCTCCCATAGCCGACACATGCACCACCCGGGAAACACTGGTTACACTCAATCCGACTAGCCTCAACACATTTATTGATTATCAACACACACAAAATTCATAATCAAGATATTCAATGTCCTTAAAATTACTTGGAACCCTTGCTACTAATGGCTTGTGACATTATGCAGATTTGATATTGAGACATTGCCTTTTTTATTTCTTGTTTATGTGGATGAGGTGCACCTTTGCTAAAAAGTCACGAGCTTTATTGAAAGGCTTCAAATCTTATGACAATATTGGATGGCCTCACTTGTATCCTCCTTCATCATTTTGTTGCTCCTCTTACCAAATTATCTCTATATCTACGAGGATAACCTTTTCACAAACAACAAATACATAAATGTAGTTGTAACACCCCATTTTTCCCCAAATCTGTAATTATGCTTAAGACTTCATGCATTGTAATTGATGAAGATTGTAATTGTGTTTTACATTTAATGAAAAAACCAACTACATGACTGAGAGGGAAGCCTTGTAGTACTAGCCATGGTACCATGAGTGGGAACTGGTGAGGGGGAACCTAAGAAGTTTATGTGAGTAAAATAGGAAGCTTTCCCATAAATCCAACCTACACCTGCATGACTTCGAATGAATAACTTGTATGAAGTACCATGTCTTCCTTGTCCACAAGAAACATGTTAATGGAATCAGATCATGTGGTTGGGGTAGTTATGAATTCCTTCAGAACCTATACTCGAAGGAGTGAAGGGTTTTTTGCAGCTGTCAACCAAGAGTACTTGGAAGTGCCCCTTCAATTCAAGAGATTGACCTAAGGGGTTTCTTATGACAAAAGTAAGTTGGGAAACCCAAGTAGAAAGAGAGTGTCCCATATTAGAAAAAGGAATGAGGAGGAAGAGGGCATATACAAAGAGGTTATATCATGAATGAGCAAACAAATATCACACACACAAACCTGAGCATAGAGAAAACAACTAGGAAGTTATCATGAGGAAAATATGAATCTTTCCCAAGACATCGATGGTCAACAATGGAATAGAGGATAACCATATCCATATTGGATTAGAGAGGGGGGCCACGGGTTGGTGTTTGCTAGAAAGAAACTGGAACAGGTAACGGGAGGGCGTCCAATGACTATGTAGCAGTGAAGGGACTCCCTTGTGTGGGAAGGCATGTGGTAAGATCGTGGAGGTCATGAGCTCAATGGGAAGAGGGTATTTGTTTTGTTTCCAGTGTAGTGAAGGAGAGTAACCTTCCTGATCATTTTCTTAAACTGATAGAAAACTTGTGAGAGTCCCCTGGTGGTCTCATGCCCTGGCATAGAGGTGGCTTGTTGTAGAGAGATAAAGTGCAAAAGAGTTTATAGTTGGGTGGAAAGAAATTCACCCTCAATCTGTTGGATGGTTGAAGTTTAAATTGAAACATACAAGTGTTTCTCAATGTATCTAGTAAATGTTGTTAATGAATATGAATTTCATTATGTCTTCAAATGGTAGCTTTAGTCTATTGTTTGAATGTTAAAACTTGAGTTTTATTGGTATAATGAATCCATTTAGAAAGGTTGATTGATTAACATAAATGAATATGTATGGGAGTCCAATGAAGGCCTATAACCCTGTGTTTCCCCAAGCCATTGAATGGAAAGCTGGATACAAAAATCTTCACTACAGGGGTTATGGTGAGGCACCACCCGTGTATTGAGAAAGTGGGTTTAGGCCTTAGGGATTGAGGTTAAAGACATTGTAAACAATGCCAAGGAAGAATGTGGGTCGGAATACCTTGAAATGACCCTTTAACCCCATTGATATCCCTATTTAAACCACAAATAAATCTCAGCCATTGATCCAATTTGGAGAATTGATCCTCAATCGTTTGTTGGAGATCTAGGCTTCAAAGAAATCCTTTCACGAAAAAAATCCTTGTCGCTTCTCCTTTTCGTGTACGGAAGATTTACCAAATTTTTTTAGGGTTTTCATAGAAACTCAAACCTACCCTCTTGTCTATTAATTCATTCATTTCCGAAGTAGCTGTATTTTCATCACGATGAACACAGAAACTCTGTGATTAAGATGGAAAGGAAAGCAAGCAGTGCAAATAGTGATTTCAATCTGTTCCCAACTGTATTCTCTGACGAAGGGATGGAAAACATGCAATGTAGATATCGATCACGTTTATGTTTTTGCAAATAAGCGGACAAATAATCTAGTCCCGTGTTTTATCTTGTTATGGACTCGCTCTGCTTAAGGGTTTTGGATTTTAATATTTTTGGGTTTCATAAATTTCAGTATGAACATATTGGTTTTGGAGATGGTTTTCCTACCTGCAATCTGCTTAACAGTCTTATTTTCATCATGGAATTCGATCGTCAATTCTAAATTTGGATTTCGTTTGAAGACGACTATAATTTATTCTCTATTTTGTTTGATTATAATTTCCCTCTGTAGTGGTGTGCACTTCAAGCGGCGGTAAAATACATTGATACAAATTGACATTGCTTGATGAAATATCCTTTTCACATATTCTTTTCACGAATTCAAATTGCTTGATGAAATATACTGCAATCGTTTTTTTAAATTTGTTCGTTGGGGTTCTGAAAATTTTTGACGTACCCAGCAATCACCATTTCATAGGTTTTCACGGCCCCCATACCCTCGCTACAGAATGTCTGGAGGCATCGCTCCAGGTTCTTTGCTCAGGAGCGAAAGACACAGCGTATTATTCATCGCCATGTATGCTATCTTTCCTTGTATAATTCCATTAAACTTTATTGTGTGGGCATATGGTTTCAGGCCGATATATATGTAGAGGGTTCTGCTTGGATCTGAATTTTATTTTAACAGTCTTCCGCTTAAAAAGTTTCTGCTCCATGCATGAATGGGATTTGTTATGTATTTTCCTTTGGTGCTTTTAATTGTAATATTATTTTGAAGGATGGCATGGATTAAGGGTGTTTGAATATAGAGGGTTTTACGATGTGTTATGAAAGGGTGTTTGCATACATGGGATTTATGATGCATAGAGGGTTTTGAAGATTAGCTCAAGATAAGTTATATGATGGCATAAAGGGTTTTGAAGATGACTAAAATGGTAAGTTGTATAAAGATTAGTTTTTTTTTTTATGGTATAAATATTAATTTTTCTTAGTGTTTATAGTGTTTATTGTTAGAATTTATATTGTATATTAATTTTTAGGTAAATTTAGTGTAAGGTGATAAATTTTATAAATATTAATTCTTCTTTTTATTATTATTGAGTCAATTTATATTGATTATAATGTTTATAAGTATTAATTATTCTTTTTATTATTATTTGTTACACATGAAATTTGCACACTTAGGTACCTCGCCCTAAGTGTTGTAAAGTGTCATATAAGTGCCTCATATACCTTGACACCATGGAATAACCTATGCCACAATCCCTAGTCAATGTGGAGGAGGGATATATTACATGAAGGCCAAAATATGGAGTACACATGAATTATTATTAATATTCATGGAAAAGAAATTGATTAAGTGTGAGAATGAAGTGCACATGAATTATTATTAATATTCATGGAAAAGAAAGTAATTAAGTGTGAGAATCCACCTCACATTTGGTTTCCTATTTTTTAGGGAAGGTGGAGGATCTCATGGATGGTTGAAATATTGCCTCCTTAAAATCCTTGAGAGATATTTCCTCCCCAAAATCCTTAAGAGATATCTTCTCCCTAAATATCTTAGAGATCCCTTTCTTAGTGGATCTGATGAGAGATCCTCTCCATGGTGGTTAAACCTCCAAATCCTATATAATGAGGGATTTCCATGGAGGAGAGGGGAGAGAGGAGTTTAGAGATACCAAACTTATGATCTCATGAGAAGCGGAGGAGAATAATCAATGAAAGTATTGTCATTCTGATTGTGGAGCTTTTGAGCAAGGGTTGGACAAGGAGAGCTTGATGAAGCTGCTGCACTCACATCTATGAGTGTAAGTATTCTTCATTGTTGTTCTCATTAATACAATCAATGCTTGGCCTGTTTCTTTCAAACTTGTACTTGTTCCATATAAGTTTTTCTATAGTAGATGGATCTATGCTTGAGATAATCTCAGTAGAGTAGGAAGTCTATTGTACTTTTGTTTGTCTTGTAGGACCTGCCAAGGAGCTCAAGATCGAAGCTCATCCTGGACCTTGCAGGGACAAACAACGTTCATAAGGTACATACCTTCTTCCTTATTTTTTGTTCATCAACTTGATTAGATCTAAAAGGAAGTCACTGTCCATGTTAAGCACCTTCTGTCTTAGAGTTAAGGGTCTAGCTCTCAAGAGGAGATCTACCTGTCCGTAGGGAGATTTTCCTACAACAGAAATTGGCAACTAAACTAGGGAGGAAATCTGATTTGTGTTTCCTTTCCAAGATGTTGTCTTGGCCCTTTTCCCACCCATTTGATCTTCTCCATCAAATTTTGTATTCTTAGAATGGTTTGATTGCCTCTTTGTGTCATCATGATCACCCTGATTGGCTGAATTTTCTTGAATTTTTTAGTTTCTGGAATTTTTCCTGAGTTTTTTTAAGCAGAGCGCTCCCCTACCTTGTTATCAAAGTGCCAACACTCCATAAAGGTCTTACACAGGGAGTTATAACGCTTTGGTTCCCCTTACACCAGAGCGCTCCCCTTTTTTGTGAAAAATCCTTTAGTTTTTCAAATTTTTGGGTTCAGTTTCTGCTTTGTACATTTTCTCAAGGTCTCATACTTTTAGTCCATCTTGGTATTGGCCTTCAATACCCTGTTTTCTAAGGATTCATCCTCTTTTGTTTGGATTTTTTGACATTTGTCCTTACTTTCCAATTTGTCCTTTACGATTTGGAGGCAATTTGTCGTTTTCCTCTCTTATTTGACTGAGTGAAAACTGTGGTGAAGGACATCATAAATCTATGAATCATCTCATTTGGTTCTTTGAGGTCATTTTTCTTAAGCATCTCTCTTTTGTGTGAATTGTTTGATTTTCTTTGTTATCTTTTGTTTTCTTTTTGCTTCTTGTTTCAATCATAGCGAGAGAGTGTGTTGTTTGTGTGAAATTTTCTTATGCTTGTATGAATCTCCTTGTTAGTTGGTAGGAGAAGTTTTGCATTGAATTAATAATCCTTCACATACAAACAACAAAGATACATCTTAGTGATTGGATTGCATATTAGAAGGGATTTCTGAAATGTTTTAGCATTACATTGGATTCGATTGAGAACAAATTGATTGAGGACATTCCATATCAGTGTTTGATAGTGAAAACAACTCTTTCTCTTTCCCTTAAATAGGCGTTCATTGAAAAGAAACGATTGCTTATCATCTTTTATGCATATTTTTTGGGAATTGAGTCATCATTCCATCAGTTTCACTTTCATACACCCTTTGAGTAAAGAACAACTATAAAACAAATGCTAATTAAAAAATTATCTAGAACATTTTTTATTTTTAAGATCTTCCACCAACATTAGACTAGGATTAGCACTTTGGATTAGACTGTGAGTACAACAATCCAAAGTTTTCAAAACAAACATTAGCATCCTGAGCTAGGGAGAGTCAAATCTAATTGTCATATCGGTTTTCTAGGATCCCCCTCTCACACAAGGGTTACGCACGAGGTCGCGTTCAGGCAAATTACGGAGATTATCCCTCCGTGGTTCAACTATTTGTGGTGGTCGGATCATATATTGGGGGTCACTTGAAGGTATACCCACGATTATGTGTGGGAGCCTCTCGGGTTGATTTCGGAGTTGTTATCCTGCCCATACGTTCGGATCAGACTGTCGACTGCACCCGCCCAGGGACTAACTGCGAATTGGTGTCTTTAGCTGCCATAATATTTAGGTACTTACACAAGGTGATGGTGAAGGGAAGTCTCACTGTACCTAACAAACATTGGTCAAACTCACTCGGGCTCCTTGGAGGGTAAATCCACAATTACTGTGTGGAAGCTTGCACCAGGGTGAAATTCTGTTAAGCAGGTCGTCATTGTAACTATTCCACCATATCCTAGCCCCTTCTTGACTTGATCACACGATGTTGGATTTCATCACCAACTAGTACGATCATCGAGAGAATTTTTGTTTGCTTGGTTGATTCCTAAATTTTATTAGCATATGTTGTTTCTATTTTTTAGTTGGCCCTAGATTTTCAGTGTGTTCTGTTATTCTCCAAAATTGAGCCTGTAGACGATAAAGGTCTTCGCCAATCCCGTAGAATGCAAGGGCTGCCTCTAGAAGGCTATCAACCCTTACCTCCTAACCCTCTAGAAGACAACTACCGCGGAGAGGTAGAAAATCAATCTGACGCTGGAAGTGTTATTGCTCCTCCATAAGATAACTCAGAAGACGCTTTGGTTATGGTTGAAAATCCCACTCCTCACGCTACATCTGTGTCGGTAACCCCTCTCAAACCACTCTTGCTTCGTTTAGACTCCCTTGGGAACATCATAGATGAAAAGGTCCCACGACTACTGGAGAGAAATTTTACCGAAACATATATGGGATCCACAGAACCAACCTTTGGTGATGAGTATAGGACTCTTGTTCGTCCTAGCACCACAATAGATAAGAATCCCACACCTACTCGTTTTGTATGGAGGACTTCATCGGGATGCGATCTCTAAGAGAATTTCGAATCCTTTCGACAACACTTTCATTCTCATGACCGTTCTGGTGAAACATGACCATTCGGTCAAACCATGAATCACCTAGTCGATCAGGTCGTTAACCCTACTGTTACGTCAACACAATTCCATCCTAACGATGGACTCATCACCTCTACTCATCTCTAAGGCACTTCAATTCCTACCCCCATTTTCACAAGATTTTACTCTACAACTCTACATGTTCCAGATGATCCTATTGGGAGATCTTTTCATCTGAGAATGCAGACTTCTGCCAGCCAACCACAACTGGCTGGAGGGAAACCACCATCTAACAAACCTTTTCCTCCTGGAGGACTACCATTCTATTGTGAGCCTACCTCTCCCAAAGTACAACCCCCTTTTCATGCTCCTCCTAGAGGGCAACCTCTGTTTTCCAGTCATACCCCGGTCATTAACCCACCTCTGGCAGGGGGGCAACCTTCGTTTGCTGGAAACCCTTCACAATCCTAGTGAGTATCTTCAAGAAGCACTTCTATTCAACCCCATGTTGGGGGGAACTCCTATCATAACCCACTAGGAGGAGTATCACATCCTGTTCCTTCCAGAGCATCTTACGGACAACCTTATTCAGGCGGCATCCCAAACACCACCTAGAGTTCTCCGGGACCATAGCCTTATCCTCCTCATGGGTCTAATGTGTATCCACCTTTGAGATCTACTTCTTACCATCCTCAAGGGAAAAATGTTTATCCTCCTTATAAGAAAGTAAATCACCTGGCCTATAATGCTCAGAACCCACCGGGTTATGCAAATGTTTCTCATCCATCATTGAATCCTTCTTATCCTGGCCAGCAACAACCATATGTAGGAGGTCCTACTGGTTACAACTATCCACATAACCCATTTTATGGTCCTACTAGTGTTCCTATGCCGCACTAGTATCATCCACAAATTAACCAACAACTACCTTTCCTTGCAACTCTAGATCTCCTAGACTTGTCTTGGTTAACTAATGATCCTATTTTTCATTCACTAGTTTGGCCAATCATTCCAGCTAAACTTCCTTCTAATATTCCAAAATTTGACGAAAAATCTAGTGAAGATCCAAACAACCATGTGATGACTTTCCATTTGTGGTGTTCATCAAACTCCCTCATGGATGATTCTATACGTTTGCATCTTTTCCAGTGAACACTTACATGCTCGAAAACAAAGTGGTATATTGAACTACCACATGCTTCTTTTCATAATTTCAATTCCCTTTCCATGTCTTTCCTCATGCACTTTCAACTGCCTATTCGCTACGAGACGGGTACTGAACTCTTGACCTCCCTTCATCAAACTGACTCTGTGGATATCTCTGACCATATTCATGAGTGGAGACGACGACGAAGGATGATCAAGGTAATCATTTATGACATATTATTGGTGGAATGGTTTACTAAATCACTTTTACCCCCGATCGCTCGCGATGTCGCTATGGGTGGCACGGTCACTGAGGAAGAAGCCATCACTTAGGGTCAGTACTTAGATTTGGTTTATTCACAATCTGGTACTTTGTATGATTTTCTTTTGAATTCTACTCGAGCTAATACTGATCCATATAAGTCGTCATCCTCATCTCATGCGGATGGTGTTATTGGTTTCGTCAAAACTCAATCTACTTCCCAATCGACCACACTCTCCTCTACCTCCCCCCAAACTCAGATCTCTGAGGTGAATGCAGTTTAATCTGCCCCTTCACAACAATCCGGAGGTAAGAAGAACACAAAGAATAAATCAAACAATAACAATGAACAACCAAAAAATCAAACTCAAACACCTACTACCGAAAAGCAACCACAACGGAAACTGAAATTCTCGTGTATCATTTGTGGTGATGATCAATACACTTGAGACTGTCCACATCGCAACGAAGTGGCCAAAATTTTCCAAGGAAATTCACAACCTTCTGTGCTTACTCAGCCTTTTCCACAGCAGCAATCCATGGTTGCTCAAACCCCCTCTCCTGGTGGCAGTTCTAGCCATCCTCATGATGAGGCCTCATTGAGTGCACATATTTATATGTTTAATGGGATTAATTTGTTAAGAACCAAATATCAATATAGCATAGAAAAACCTCAGAAAAAGTACTCAACGCCTTGAAAAAGAGATAATTTCAGATAATAAGCCTCTTCGAGGGGGAAACCTCCT
>ML811541.1:178145-202900 GCA_009831015.1 Picea engelmannii | reverse complement strand
AGAGTCCAAGTAGGATTTTCTGGAGGCTTATTTGGTGTAGAAGTTCCCTTTTTTGGTGGCATGTTGGCCAAGTATCACTTTTGAACCTTGATTTTGAGGTGGTTCTGCTAGACAATATTTATTCTGTTGTATCTCCTAAGTTTTGGACCTTCTGGGTATGAAACTTTCTTTTATGTAGTTTTTTGATATTTCTTCTCTGCAATGCCATAGGTCTGATCAAAATTCGATGTGCCAAGTGGAATTTACGGTAACTTCCCCACAACTTGCCGATTTTTGGCCTTTCCATGAGATCTCACTTGTATAGCATGCCCCACACAAAATAATTGATATTAAATTCTGAAACTCACACCAGAAATACTACAGACTATCCACGATCCAATGAAACTAGTCCCACTCAATTTGGATACTCTAGGAAAAAGTTATGATTGTTTTACATGGAACACCTTATTGAGACTAATCAATAGGACTAGTCAGATACCCTATCTTACACAGAGTGTATCTAAAAATATAAGATGAACTAGAAGCTGAACATTTTACCATAGATACCTTACTAATTTCTATAAATATCCTCTGGATTTCAGGGTTTGAAACATTACAGAAAATTGTTTATAGCGAAAATTCTGCAATGAATCAGTTCAGTATGATTCCAAAACCCTATCTTGTACACGCTGTATCTCCGAAAGTATAAGGCTTCATGAGCTAAATTTTGAACCCAACGTACCTTGATCCGTCTACTAAATATCCTCCAAGCCATTCCTTATGAAACATTGTAGAAAAAGAGTTATAGCTAAAATTCCAAGGTGTCTCAGATGTAGCAGCGAAACCCCAAGACCTTGAGCTCTGATACCATATCTTAAGAACCAAATATCAATATAGCATAGAAAAACCTCAGAAAAAGTACTCAACGCCTTGAAAAAGAGATAATTTTAGATAATAAGCCTCTTCGAGGGGGAAACCTCCTTTTACCCCACTTAAATGTTCAAGTACAAGATGATTCAAAATGAAAATGTCTCCTTGGTATATATAGTAGACTAGGAGGTATAATCACAACTAATGGCCTAAAGACAACATAAATAAAATAACATTACTAATATAATATTCCTCAATTAAGGGGTAATGAGCTAATATTAGGGCTTAACATAATTTGACCACTCGCTCTAAGACATACGACACACCAGGTAACCCTGACAAAGGAAAAGACACTAATGGTACCGGTACTTTACCGGATCCATCACCGTCCTCCATTAGTCTTCCATCGGTTAATCCTCCATCTGGACCAATTCATATTGAGAAGCACACGTTCGACTCTATCTTACGCCCTTCTAAGAGAACTATACATAAAACTACCTTTAATCCTAGTTCATGTGCCACCCAGAACTACAACATTGTTGAAGTTTTGGCTCAAGCACCGTGTGCTATGTCTGCGTTAGAATTTCTACAGTACTGCCCTAGTCAACATAGAACGCTCTTGGTGCTATTGATCCTGAGTCATCCAACCATATCATGTTCAACCTAGAAAATTATACGTCTCGACTCTCCCACCAACTTTCTTTCCAAGTTGATGTTGTTGTTCACAATCAACAAATCCACCGAACTATCTTGGATGAGAGAGCCTCAACTTGTGTCATGTCTTTAGCATGTTCGAAAGGTTTAAAATCACCCGCACTCAAAAAATCCCGAACGATGTTACGCACCTTCAATGGGTGAGGTTTTCAGCCCCATGGGCTTTTACAGTCCCTGCCCATCCAATTGGATGGCAAAACTGTTACTGTTGATGTCGAGGTGGTCGATGCTCCCCTTGATTACAACTTGTTACTTGGAAGAAGTTTGTTTTATGCTATGACTGTCATTGCCTCGTCGGTATTTCGATGTGTACAATTTCCTAATCAAGGAAAAATTGTCACTATTGATCAGTTGGATTTCTGCATGACCGATGCTCGCATTCCCCCTACCAACAATATTCCTTTCTTGGGAGACCATAAGATCACGTATGAAAGCGTTGGTGTTGTCTTACTAAAAGATTATAGCCTCATGGGTACCTTCCCTACACCACTTCCACTGACTACACATCATATTTCCACTGTCGATATGATTTTGACCGTAGCTTATCAATCTTTGGAATCATCTGACCCTTGGATTGTACCTAGTATGTTGGACTTCGATGCACTAGGTGACATCGTGCCAATTAGTCCATCTGAAACATCATACGTTTCTATCCAATCCGCTTCTCCCTCATCGGATGACCAACATCTATTGGCACCTGACGGATCCTCGATGCAATCACGATTGCGTTCCTTTCCATCTGCGATCGATTACATTTCCCCAATTTTTTCCTCGGATGAATCTATCATGGAAATTTTGAGCATTGAAGAGCTACCTCAGGATGATAACCATCATCGATCCTCTTTTATTTCTCCTCGTGAATAAATTCAGGCAGATATACAGTCTATCTCCCCTCCTGATGTCGATTTTTTATCGTCTCCCATACCTTCGACTTACGATGATTTGGATCCAACAGCCGACATGGTGATTTCTTCGGTAGGGCTATTGGAGCCTGATCTCCTTACCCCTGTCATGGCCCTCGACATGTGTTCCTTCCAGAGTGATTATCTTCCATCCAACGAATATCTCTTGTAATCCATGACCGATTTTTGTCTCTTGACATGGTGTCCTTCCAAAGAATTATCCTCTTGGAAGCCATGATCAAGAAGAAGTAACGAGCATAGTTTCTTTTCTCTGTGGAAATATCGTTAAAAAATGAAATAGAGGCTACGAGCATAGTTTCTCTTCTCTGTAGCAAGCTTGCTAAAAAATAAAACAAAGGCTTTGAGCATAGTTTTCCTCTTTGTCGCAAGCTCGTTAAAATATTTGAAAGGGCGTATTTCGAGTGATAATTTATATCTTTTTCAGCCTCGTGAGACTAACATTATGAAAAAGGACAACATTGGAGTCACCTTTAAGTTGTTTTAAGACTCTCTAAATATGAAAAACCATCGAGTTTACCTTCTCTGGATTCGTTAAACAATCATACACTGAAGGGCCCATATGGGACTAAACTCTTACTTCTTCCAGTTCGTTAAAAAAAGGAAGATGAACTTACCAAAGGTGAGTTATATCGAGCATGTGCTACCCTCCTTGATCTCGTTAAATTAAATAGAGGTACTCGTCTATTTGGATGGGGGGAAAAATTGAAGGAAGCAAGCCAAGCAGTTTTTGAGAACATTACCAGTAACTCTTAGAGTCGCCCTTGAACACGACACTTTGTCTTTGTGCACATATTAATCCACTGAACCTCTGCACTGAACCAATCCTCTGAGTTTTTATTACTCCTTTGGGTCACCCGACGAAAGTCACAGTATCCATTGTGTCATCGTGTTTTGGTCCATGTCATGTTTCTGTTGTTGTGCCTCAGTGTTCAAGGAAAGTATCTGCCTCGAGAGTCAGCCATCACAAATATCTGGCTTCAATACCCATGTCAGTCCATGTTCATTTGATCTACCAATTACATATTTGTGTTTGTTTCATGTCTTTTATGGGGGATACATCAAGGCCCTCCTTCGACGAGTCTATTCCTGTTGACTTAGACACATTATCCAGGAACTAGACATAGAAACCAGTTAGTACTTTGGGACCTACATGCCTCAATGGCAGGCCTCCTCACGTTCGACAGTGGGTTTACATCATTAACCTATGATCAGATGATTCCACGAATGTTCGACTTCATCTCATCCATTCACATTCGTTGGAATGTACTAGAGTACCTTGGGAATCATTGACATCAATGGTGATCTCCCTCGCACTTATTAACAGTTTACATCATTGATTGGTAATCAAGTGGTTTCTTCCATGTTCGACATCAGGACATCTATTCACATGGTTAGATTAGTACTACATTGGGATCGGTTAGAAGACCTTGGGTTGAGTGATCACTCTGATATGTACTTTTCCCCGGTTGCGACGGAGTTTCTCTTGAACATTGACACATATGTTGTTACATAGATCCATTTTGTATTGGTCATGGCTATGTCTTGTCATCTCGTAGATCCACTATGTATTCTTCGTGGCTACGATAAGTTCAGGTCATGGGAGTATAGATCCATAGTGTATCTTTAGTGGCTATACCTTTTTGTCAATATAATTATGGATTCGCAGTGTATTTTATGGCATCCATATCTTGCAAGTCTTTATCACCCAAGCATAGGTATGTCTGCCTTGGGTTTGAAACATGTTGTAATATTTTTTGGATGTTTGTGTACAGTTTTTATCAAGTTATCTGCATCTATAACCTTTCTTTAAAGATTTGTAAAGTGTTTCGACCATCATTCTCTCTTCCGACCTCACACTTTAGGGGGAATTCTGTTACACATGAAATTTGCACACCTAGGTACCTCGCCCTAAGTGTCGTAAAGTGTCATATGAGTGCCTCATACACCTTGACACCATGGAATAACCTATGTCACAATCCCTATTCAATGTGGAGGAGGGATATATTACATGAAGGCCAAAATACCAAGTACACATGAATTATTATTAATATTCATGGAAATGAAATTGATTAAGTGTGAGAAAGAAGTGCACATGAATTATTATTAATATTCATGGAAAAGAAAGTAATCGAGTGTGAGAATACAGCTCACATTTGGTTTCCTATCTTTTAGGGAAGGTGCAGGATCTCATGGATGGTTGAAATATTTACTCCTTAAAATCATTGAGAGATATTTCCTCCCCAAAATCCTTAAGAGATATTTTCTCCCTAAATATCTTAGAGATCCCTTTCTTAGTGGATCTGATGAGAGATCCTCTACATGGTGGTTAAACCTCCAAATCCTATATAATGAGGGATTTCCATGGAGGAGAGGGGAGAGAGGAGTTTAGAGATACCAAACTTATGATCTCATGAGAAGTGGAGGAGAATAATCAGTGAAAGTATTGTCATTCTGATTGTGGATCTTTTGAGCAAGGGTTGGACAAGGAGAGCTTGATGAAGCTATTTCACTCACATCTATGGCTGTAAATATTCTTCATTGTTGTTCTCATTAATACAATCAATGCTTGGTCTATTTCTTTCAAACTTGTACTTGTTCCATATAAGTTTGTCTACAGTAGATGGATCTATGCTTGAGCTAATCTCAGTAGAGTAGGAAGTCTTTTGCACTTTTGTTTGTCTTTTAGGACCTGCCAAGGAGCTCAAGATCGAAGCTCATCCTGGACCTTGCAGGGACAAACGACGTTCATAAGGTACATACCTTCTTCCTTCTTTTTTGTTCATCAACTTGATTAGATCTAAAAGGAAGTCAGTGTCCATGTTAAGCACCTTCTGTCTTAGAGTTAAGGGTCTAGCTCTCAAGAGGAGATCTACCTGTCCGCAGGGAGATTTTCCTACAACATTATTGAGTCAATTTATATTGATTATAGGTTAAATTATTCTTTTAAAATAAGCTTGGTATATGTTGATATGATATAAATTGTGTAAATTTTGTTTTTATTACTAAGCATGGTATATATTGATATGATATAAATTGTGTATTTCTTTTATGAGTTTGTTGTTTTAAAATAACTAATAATGAAACTTACCCAATACACATAAAATGTTAATATTATGGAAGAGATTTGCGTATAGAGAGAACTTAAAATCTAGAGTTTATATGCATACAAATTTAGAAAAACCACAATTCAATTTAATTTGAAAAACCACAATTCAGTTTAATATGAAAGAATGAAAAACCACAATTCAGTTTAATATGAAAAAATGAAAAATAACAATTCAATTCAATAATGATAAAGGGTTTGCATAGATGATGATCCATGTAGACTTGCAAGACAAGATCTGTGTCACATACTTCCACATATTTACTATCACATGGTTCCATATGTTGGAAACATGCCAATGAATTTCCTCATGCGGTCACATGCACATGCACATGCATGCAATCTATTTATGAACTGCTCATGTAACTATGTGATCTATTCATGATCATTTTGTATAATTGAGTGATAAATGTTATATATGTGAGCATACCCATAGAGGTGTAGTACAATGTGAGTACAAGTGTGCGCTAGGAGCAGAGATCAAAGTGCATGAGGAGAGGATGATTGTATTCCTATGAAGGCTATTGTAATTCTCCCTTGAAAAAGAAGAATATTGATTATCATTCCCCGTGGTTTTTTTCCCTCATTGGATTTCCACATAAATCACTGTGTCAAGTGTATGATTGTTGTGCTTAGTTTAATGTGTGTTTGATCTTGCTTGTTTGTTGTGGTTTTAATGTTATGTTTTTCTTCTACTACCTAACAAGTGGTATCAGAGCTTAGAGTTGAAGGAACAGAGAGTGAAGAAGAAGAGAATATGGTCTCTGGATCGAAGAGTGGGTTAGCCAAGCCGAGCCGAGCCTAGTGAAGTGAATCAACCTAGGAAGGGTTTTAATACATCATCGCGGGTTGTCCCTGTGGAAAAGTGCGACGATCACACGCACACTTTCGAAATTAGAAAAAATTCAGAGTCGTCGCAGGCAAAGAGTTGTACACAGTGTGACATCGTCGCAGGCTGTAGTTTGACAAGGTGCGATAATTTACATGCAAATAGTTGCAAGCTATCCATTCACAAGGTACGACAATTTCTAATCATCGTGGATGATCCTCATACAAGGTGCGACGATTAGATTTCTAATCATCATGGGTGATCCTCATACAAGGTGCGACTATCCAAAGAAAAAAAATAAGGTTTTTTAGCATGGTATGAAGTTCATGGTATGAAATTCGTGGAGAATAAATTAATGAATCTGAGTTCATGCACACGTTGTATGAAAAGGTGAATATTATTATATTGTGTGTTTAAAGGAGTGTCTTTAAGGAATAAGTGGGTGGAGGACGTGTATCCTTTATCCTTTAAAAAGGTGAATCCTTTATGTTTTAATAAAAGGTTTATATATTAAATTTTAGTATTAAACCTTTTAGTTAAAGTTTTTTTGGGGAATTCAATTATAATATAATAATATTCCTCCACTATAAAGAGACTTGGTTTTATAACCGGTGGTTTTGGGGTTTTTCTGTTAATGGAAAAAGTGTAGAGTTCCAAGTTTGAGGTGGAAAAGTTCAGTGGTAAGAATAGCTTTGTGTTATGGAAGCTCAAGACGCAAGACATTCTTGTGCAACAAGGACTGCAAAAGGCCTTGGCTGGAAGGTCAAAGAAATTGGCAAGCATGACATATGAGGACTCGGAGGATCTAGATGCAAGAGCCCTAAGTACTATTCTCTTGTGTCTGGTAGATGAGGTATTGTTTAGCATCATTGAAGAGACGACAAAAACATGTTTGTGGACCCAACTAGAGAGTTTGTATATGACAAAGAACTTTTCAAACAAAATCTTCTTAAAGAGACAGTTGTACAACTTGTGGATGAAAGAAGGTACGAAAATTGTTGATCACTTGAATGTCTTCAATACTCTAATTTGTCAATTAACTGCTATGGAAGTAAAGTTCAAAGATGAGGACAAGGCAATTACGCTACTGTGTTCGTTTCCTGAGTCTTGGAATCATCTGGTCACAATTGTGTGGTTTAACACAACATATAACATTGATTATGACACTATTGTGGGAGCTCTGTTGTGTGAGGAAATGAGGAAAATATCCAATAAGGAAACCTCAACAACATAAGCAATGGTGGTTAGAGGATGATATAAAGAAAGAGGGAAAAATCAAAGGGGTACATCAAGTTCTAAGTCAAAGGGAAATAAAAGTAAGAAGAAATGTTTGTTCTGTGGAAAATCAGGGCATCTCAAGAAGGATTGTTGGAAAAGACAGAATGCATCCAAGGAGGATTCCACAAAAGAAGCAAAGGAAGCTAATGTACCTAAAACAATTTCAGGTTCTAGTTTAGGTATGGTTGATGAGGTATTTTATACTTGTGATGTTTCACATCAACATCAACATTGGTTGTTATATTCTAGTGCATCCAACCACATGTGTCTTCATAGAAATTGGTTCTCAACTTACTAATCTATTGATGATGGTGTTGTTTTTTTGGGAAATGATTTTTCTTGTAAAATTGCTGGAGTTGGTAGCGTCCAAATTAAAATGCATGATGGTTATATAAGAACATTAAAATATGTAAGGCATGTCCCTGAACTGAGAAAGAAATTGAAATCTTTGGGATTTCTAGTTATGTTGGTTACAAGTGTACATCTCAAGGTGGAGTATTGAAGGTGTCTAAAGGCATCTTAGTAGTCATGAAACCAAAGAGGATCGAGAACCTTTATCAACTTGAAGGAAGGACAAAAGTAAATCAAGCAGTGGTAGAATCTAAAGATGCAAGTGACTCTGTTCATTTATGGCATCAACGTTTGGGTCATATGAGCGAGAAAGGGCTTAAGGTATTGGTTGATCGTAAGTCACTTCCAAGTTTGAAGTTTCTAAATTTGAATTTCTGCAAGTATTGTGTTTTTGGAAAATAGTTTAGACAGAAGTTTAAAGAAGGAAGGCATATAAACAAAGGTATCCTTGATTACATTCATTCATATGTTTGGGGACCATCCCCTACATTTTCTTTTGGGGGATCATCATATTATGTGACATTTATAGATGATTCTTCTAGAAAGGTTTGGGTCTATTTACTTAAAAGAAAATATGATGTATTTAATACTTTTAAGCAATTCAGATTTTTGGTTGAAAAGAGCACTGACAAGTCAATCAAGTGTTTAAGGACAAATAATGGAGGTGAGTTCACATCTGTGGAATTTGACAACTATTGCAAGGAAGATGGGATCGAAAGAAATAAGACCATGTTTTATACTCCTCAATAGAATGGTGATGTTGAACGCATGAATAGGGTCACTCTTCTAGAGAGAGAAAGGAACATGCTCAATAATGTCAAGATGAAACAAAAATTGTGGGAAAAAGCGGTTCTTACAACATGTTATCTGATAAATAGGTCACCATCAAATGCAATAAACTATAAAATTCCAGAAGAGGTATGGACAGGTCATTCGTGTGATTTTTCAAATCTTAGAATATTTGGTTATGATGCTTATGCTCTTATTTATAAAGGTCAACATTCTAAGTTAGATCCTAGATCAAAGAAATGTGTCTTTGTTGGTTACGGTGATGGAGTTAAGGGGTACATATTGTGGGATCATATTGCCCACAAACTCATCATTAGCAGAGATGTAGTATTTGATGAATCCTCGCTCTTAAAATCAGAATTGGTAGATGTCGAATTGAGACAAGAGAAAGTACCGCAAGTTCAACAAATTCAGTTGGAAACTCAACCATCTTCAGGAAGGGAGGAGCATGAAGAAGTTCCAGAAGAAGAAGATGAAGATGAAGATGCAGAAAATATCCAGGAAACTCAGGATATGCCTCAACCATATCTGAAGAGATATTCATAGGTCAGAAATCCTCCTATAAGGAATGACAATTATGTTTCACTGGTGGCTTTGGTTGTGAATTGCAGAGCTAACAAAAGGAACAAAAACAACTTTGAAATTCATACACAAAGGGATTATCCAAGAAGGCCTAGTGAAACACAGAGAAGAAGTTACAATAGGTTTGAATCTTTGAGCACTGAAGTGGAATGTTACAATTGTAGCAATTTTGGACACATCGCCAAAGATTGCAGAATGGTAATCCCTCCTAGAGAACCACGACAAAATAACAACAGTCATAGACATGAACCTTAGAAAATGACATGGATAATAAAGCATGATCAATATAGCAATGAAGAATGCACACTCACTCTACAATCTAAGAAGAAGAAACGTGGTTGGTATGTTGACAATGGGTGTTCAAAACACATGACAGGTGATAGAGACAAGTTTCTTACATTATGAAAGGAAAGAGATGGATCAGTCTCGTTTGGAAATGATGATTCAGCCACAATCATTGCAAAAAACACAATTAGAATTGGGAACAAGAATACAAAGGCAGAAAATGTTCTACTAGTAGAAGATATGAAACATAATCTTCCAAGTGTAAGTCAAATTTGTGACCAGGTTCATAACGTTACTTTTGATTCACAAAAGTGTGAGATAACAAAAGAAGTTTCAAGAAAATTTATTGCTACATCTGCGAGAACTTCAAGCAACATATATGTGTTAAGTGAAATTGGAAATGAAAAGTGGTGTCTAGGAAAGGAAGATGAAAGTTGACTATGGCATAGAATAATGGGTCACATACATTTTGATAACCTTTTCAAAGTCAACAAAAGAGAAACATTGAGAGAAATTCTCTAGATCACGTAACCAACCAACACTTTATGCAATCATTGTCAACAAGGAAAGAAAACAAAGACCAGGTTCAAACCAAAGGAATATTCAACGACAAGACCATTGGAAATTGTGCATACTGATCTAGTCGGACCAAATACAATAAAGGGTTTAAAATGTGAGAAATAATTTATGTTATTAGTTGATGATTATAAAGAATGATTGCAGTTTTCTTTCTCAAGAATAAGTCAGAATCTTTTGAAAACTTCAAGATATACAAGGAAATGGTTGAAAATGAAATGGATTCAAAAATCAAATGCTTGAGATCTGATAATGGAGGAGAGTTCACTTCAAAGTAATTTATGGACTACTGCAACAATCATGGAATAAAAAGGCAATTCTCCATTGCTAGGAAACCTCAACAAAATGGAGTTGTTGAAAGAAAGAACATGACAGTACATGAAATGGATCGAACAATGCTAATGGATTCCAAATTGAAAGCTATTTTTTGGACACGGGAAATGCATACAACAATTCACATTCAAAACAGAGTAATGCTCAGAAACAACACTGACAAAACTCCCTACGAGCTATGGAAAGGAAGACCAACAAATGTGAAGCACTTCAGAGTTTTTGGAAGAAAATGATACATCAAAAGAGAAGATGGAAGAATGGGAAAGTTTGATTCTCATGTGGACAAAGGAATATTGTTTGATTACTCAAGTACAAGAAAAACATACAAGTGTTACAACCTCAGATTGAAAAAAGTAGTGGAAAGAATCAATGTAACAATTGATGAAACATGTAGACAAGAATTAAAGGAAGAAGAAAATGAATCAATGGAACAACTTTATGAAGAAGAAACAAAGGATGAAAAAGAAGGGGAAGACGAAGAGGATCTAATAGAAACATAAGAGCAAGTTCAGCAAGTAACTCCAAAAACATCTAGTAGACGAGTACAAAAGAATCATCCTTCAGATCAGATTATAGGAAACAAAGATGCAGGAGTTGAGACTAGAAGAAGAATCCATTCACCAGAAAAAACACACCTAGCACTTACATATACGATTGAACCAACCTATTTTGAAGAGTCCAGTAAGGATGAATTTTGGAACAAGGCCATGGTTGAAAATTGGATCAAATAGAGAAAATTGACACTTGGGAATTGGTTCCAAGACCAAAGGATAAGAATGTGATTGGCACAAAATGGGTATACATGAATAAATTGAATGAAGATGGACATGTTATAAGGAACAAAGATAGATTGGTATGTAAAGGGTATGCACAGGTTGAAGGAATAAAATTTGAAGAGACATTTGCCCCAGTTGCCGGAATGAAAGAAATCCAATTGATTTTAGCTTATGCATGCTCCAAAAATATTAAAGTGTATCAGATGGACGTAAAATCAGCTTTTCTGAATGGGGAACTTGAAGAATAAATCTACATTAAACAACCCGAAGGATTTCAGTTGCCAAAGAACGCAGATTATGTGTGTAAATTAAAGAAGGCCTTATATGGTCTAAAACAGGCTCCTAGAGCATGGTACTCTAGACTAGATAAATATCTACAACAAATAGGGTTCAGAAAAGGAAATGCAGACAACAACCTCTACATAAAGGTAAGTCAAGATATTATTTTATTAATTGAAGTTTATGTTGATGATATTATTTTTGGTAGTGATGATGACAGGTTAAGCCAGAAATTTGCAAAGGATATGCATAATGAATTTGAAATGTCATTAATTGGAGAACCATCCTTCTTTATGGGACTTCAGATATGTCAGAGAAACCAAAGAATTTTTATATCTCAAACCAAGTATATCATAGAAATGCTAAAGAGGTTCGGAATGGAAGATTGCAAACTAGTTATCACTCCCATGAAAATCAGTTGCAAGTTAAGAAAATATGATGATTCAAGGTATACAGATCAAAGGAAATACAGGTCAATGATTGGTAGGCTACTATATGTGACAACATCCAAACCAGATGTAATGCAGTAAGTTGGACAAGTGGCACAATTTCAAGCAACACCAAAGGAATCACATGTGTTAGGAGTGAAGAGGATTTTCAGATATCTCAAAGGAACAAAAGAGTTTGGATTATGGTATCCAAAAGGAAATGATCTATCTCTTATTTCTTACACAGATGTGGATTGGGCAGGTTGTATTGATGACCGATGAAGCAACAGTGGAGTAGCGTTCTACTTGGGTGAGTTTTTAGTATCATGACTAAGAAAGAAAAAGTCATCAGTATCCCTATCTACAGCCGAGGCATATTATATTGCAACAACAACATGTTGTACACGGGTTATTTAGATGAAACAAACTCTAACATATATACAGGTTGAGTATGATGAGCCCATTCCAATATATTGTGATAATACAAGCGCCATCAGTATCTCAAAGAACGTGGTGATGCACTCCAAGACGAAACACATTCCAATCAAGTATCATTTTCTACGAGAACAGGTTGCAGAAAAGAACATCAGAGTTGAGTATGTGGGCACAAAAGAACAAGTGGAAGACATCTTTACAAAACCACTTCCATGGGAATCCTTTGAGTATCTTTGCCAGAGACTCAGAGTTATTTCTACTCCAAAATGAATTCTTTTGAATGCTTATCTTATATGTCTTAGATGTACACGAGGAAGCACCATAAAGTGGATAGTTCAGTTAGGGGGAGAAGCTCCGGATGGAAATATACATTTTCCATTGATGACAAAGGGGGTGGAAAGATACATTTTCCATTGATGACAAAGGCATGATTCCAAGGGGAGCAATGGTCATAGAGATGAAGAGGACAAAGGCATGGTTCTATGGGGAGCATGAGTGATATGTCTTCAGTATTGCATGAAATGATTTTAATATTGCATCAGAGTTTTTCCATCAATGCCAAAGGGGGATATTGTTGGTTAAGGTTGGTTTTCATTGATGTCAACCCTTGAAGAAAGTCCAGTAGCGAATTATGGTAGCACAAAGGTTTGGGTAATGGACCCAAGGTTGTTTCATGTATAATGGTATGAGTTTTAATATATTTGAAGGTAATACTATTCTATATGGATAGTACATGTCATTCCATTTCAGGTGGTATGTGTAACATCACATAGCTCTTCACAGTTAGAGAGTTATGGCCATGAGAAGTTGGAGAACCTAGGTTTGGGTAATGGACCCAAGTTTGTTTGATGGATAATGGTATGAGTTTTGATATATTTGCAAGTAATACTATTCTATATGGATAGTACATGTCATGCAATTTCTGGTGGTATGTGGAACATCACATAACTCCTCACGGTTTGAGAGTTATGGCCTTGTGAAGTTGGAGGACCCTCATATGTCATCTAGAAGCCCCAAAAGGTCAAAGTAGTCAAAGTGGCTTAAGAGATTTTAGAAGGTAAATAATAAAGTGAAGTTATGTGTGTACTATAATTCAAAGTGAATACAAAATAAATTATTTAAATAATAAATTTAATGGAGAAAATAGAAGTGAGTTAACCCTAAAACAAGGAAAGTGGGCATAGTAACCTAGAAGATGCTTCTAAGGAAGCTACTTGGAGAGTATAAATCAGAGTCAAGGCTCTCTCTTTTTATATCACACTTGAGCATATTGAATATCTATAGGTGACTGAGGTAACCAAAGGACATCTAAGCCAAATTTCAAAGGGAAGGTGAAGAAAATAAGGCCAAAATTCAAGGGAGGATAAATTCTTTTGATGATGCTTTCTAAGGTATGTTATTTACAGGTCATTTCACCATTTTGCGCAATAACTTCTTTTTTCTAGAATGATTCAGACCGTGAAATTTATAGGCCATTGATGAAACATATCCAAGTATATTTAGTAAAAATTTCATCTTGTCGATCATTGTATTTTTGGAGTTACACTCCGTGGAAAATAGAGTTTGTGGCTAGTCCTGAAACTAGTCTAAAACAGGTCTTTCGAGTAAAAATGTGATAACTTCTTCATAACAGATCCAAATTATGTAAGACCAAATGTGTTGGTTAGAGTATTGTCTGTAGTATTCTTTGTAACATTTTCATATCCATTCAACAAATATTTTGTGCGGGGCACACTCTACAAGGTCGCTCTCTAGAATAAGCCATAATTCAACAAGGTATCTCATTTTTGCTATAAATCATTTTCTGAGAGGTTCCAAGTAGTGACACATTGAAAAATTGCACAAAACAAACTGAAGAACATTGTGTACTATTTTTAGATATTTATTCATTACAGGTACATAGTTATGATTATTTCAAGTTAGGGTTGTTGACTAATCCCAAACTAGTCATGTGAGACTAAAGAAAAGTTTGATGAAAATGCTAGTCTCTTGTTGTGAAAGTTAATGAAGGTTTGCAGGTATGTGATCATATACACTAGTTCTATTAAAAATTTAAAAATCATATTTGGATGATGAAATTGATGAAGGATTTTGGTTAAGGTACATGTTGGGTACATGGTTGAGACAAGTAGTTGATGAGTTGGCACATACATGAGGTGTATAGTTGATGATGTTGGTACGTATTGATGATTCATAGTTGATGTGTAGTTGACACATGATTGGTACATACTTGGTACATGGTTGGATGCACTTTTTTATGGTACATATTGATTACAGGTTGTTTGGTATAGGTTGGTGCATGGTTGATGCACTTGTTTATGGTACAGGTTGATTACAGGTTGATGTACAGGTTGATGCATGGTTCATGTTTATTGGTACATGCTTACAACAATATATCTCACAGTGATAGTGTGACAGTGGTTCCATCATTCTACTTCTACTTCAGGGCGATTGGACGGGGCAAGAACATGTGGTTGTAGCCACCTTTTGGTTGTAGCCGGAGAACATAGGGGGTTGTAGCCTCATTCTAGTTGTAGCCAGCCTTCCCTCAGGTTGTAGCTTGAGAAAAAAAGGTTTGAAGCCTCCTTCCAATTGCAGCTGGAAAATAAAGGAAGTTGGTGCTTCCAATGAATGTAATTCTTCAAGACATATAATAAAAAGCATTATGTGGTTTTCTCCCACTTTGGGTTTCCACATAAAACATGGGTGTACTATGTATGTGTATGCTTGTTCATTTGTTCATTGCTTTTTTACTTTGCAGTTATTGGATGACAATGCTACATTAATATAACACTTGGATTATATAGTTTAAAATGATTAAATTTCTCTATTACTGATTAACCCCCCCTCTCAGTAATCCAACAATTCTTTTAGTGAGGTTGAAAGAAAGTTTGAATAAAGTCCGAGAAAGAGAATGTTAGAAGAGATCCCCCTCTGGGTCAAGATGTTGTTCGTAGAAAAAAAAATGATGTGCATGAAGCCAGATAACATGTCTGAGTAAACCCCTTAGCGTAAGGGGGGATTTCTGGAAAAGGTGGGGGAAAAAGAACCAAAGTATGGATCCAATGAGGAGGATCCAGGAAGTTGTTGAGATGAGATGAGTACTAGAATGGACCCAGAAAGGCAGAGGAGAAAAAGAGTCGAACAATATGCAAGAAGAACTAAGTTGAGGGGGAAATTTGAGCGGAAGAGTAGAGAAGAGTTAGTCGAGGGTGGACAGTGAGGTGTCAATCCCAAAATGAAGAGGAATCTCACACCAAGAAGTGGTGTGGGAAAGGATGTTGAGACAAAGTGGAGCACACGAGAGATACATCTTAAATTCAGATCTATCATGGGTCGAGAGGCATCAAATCTTTCTAGATGCAAACATTTCTTCAAGTTTTGTACTCTAAAGAAATTTGCATCTAGAGGAATTTGATGCATCTTGGCGCATGATAGATCCAGAGTTAAGATGGATATACATTGGTCAATATTTTTTAAAATGTCACTTATCAACCCTATATTGAGCATGGAAGAAATTACACATCTCCCTCATACTAATTATAAAAAATATCTTTGTCCCCGTGGTGTAGGATAGTCGATGACGGAGTGTGTTGTTAAGCCACTCTGTGATGTTAAAGTCACCGGTTCGAAACCTGCGGGGACAAAAAATCCAACCATGTTAAGGGTTGGTGTGGCTCAGGCCGGGTGCGATCCTCGGGTGATTTTGACGGCTTAGATGCCCTTGAGTCATGGTTTCTCAAGCCACAGGTTAATCCCGATGCCAACAGGTTCGGCCAAATTAACAAACAAAAAAAAATTTATAAAAAATATCTTTTAACAAAATTATTAATAAGAATAATAAATGTTATATAAATTGCAATGTTAAATATTATAATTTTTTGATTTGAGTTTGGAAATTAAAAAATATATATATATATATTCAATAAAATATGAAATCATTATTTCACCTGACACAAATTTTAAATCATAATAAAACTTTACTCCAAATTAATGATATATATTCTGAACTATACAATAACATATATTCTAAACCATACAACATTATTAAATTGTAACTATATACATAATAAATATATTAACATAGTTAATATTCAAAAATCTTACCATAACTATGAATACACTTAACGTAACATCAACTTACCACATGGAGAAGAGAAGAAACGCACCCTTACAAATAACCTATAGATTTGGCTTTAGTAAGGGTATGCAAAGGGCTTTGTTGTCCACGTGGAATTTGAGGCCCTTAATATGTGTTGCACTATGTATAGTGATATGGAGATAGAGTGAAATTTAAACTTTGACAAATATTCCTGTCAGTTTTATTCCCGGGCACTTCAAATGTCATCGGGGCTGTTAAGACTTTTGACATTTGGAAGATGAAAATAATTGGGGACAAGGGTTTGCAGAAGAGAAAATTTGCTACCGAGTAATCGCCATTTTCATGTTTTCAGAACCTACAAACCCTCCCCACCACAAGTCTGGAAACATGGCATGCGGTCTCCTTTCTTAGTAGATCGAGAGTAAAGATGGATGTTGGTACTAATCCATTGCCAATAAAATTCATCAGTTCCAAAATCCTCTTTATTGATAAAGGTTTTAAAAATATGTTTGCAATACAATGTTCTAGAGTCTATACACTTTCTTCCAATATGGAGTCACACTCATAAAGCTTGCTTGTTATTAGTCCCTGCCGAAGGCCCAGGGACTATAGCGTTGAACTCATATTAGTTTAGGGTTGACTTTTTAATTTTTCAAAAAGTGTAATGTTTAACTTAGGACATTTGTATTTATTTATTTTAAAAAATATACATATATATATATTTGTTAACATTTTATTGACTTGTAGATTTAAAGTGTTATTGTAGCCTTCGCTTCTTCCAATGCTTATTTGGAATGCTTTAATTACTTTATAAAGATTTTAATAAAAGTTTAGAGCTTTACTTAATGTTTAGACCTACGTAAACTTCATTTTAATCACTTGAAATTATGGTTACCTATTTTTGATTGTCATTCACGCCTTTATTTACGATTGTCATTCAGTCATTTCAGTACTATGCTTTGAACCCAGTCAAACTGCCACTACTATGCTTTGAACCCAGTGCTTACTACCACTACTACGCTTTGAACCCAGTGCTACACAGTTCGTACCCAAGATTGAATCATAGTTTACCTGAGCGGCCGGAGTCGAACAGTGACAAACACATTCTCTTTATCCGTGGGGGAGTCCATCAAGTCCAAAACGGGACTGGAGGAATCGACAGAGGAAGCAGAGCTGAACCTGAAACCAGGAGAATTACTGCGGGGAGTTAAAGATCTGCTAGACGTAGCCCACGATGAAGTATTCTATTCACAAAAGGATTGCAGGTTTTCATGCATCACAATGCGGATACTGCACTCCAGGAATGTGTATGTCTCTCTTTGCTGCTCTTCATCGAGCCGAAACCAAAGAAAAATCTGATTCCAAGAATGGATTTTCCAATCTTTCAGTATTGGAAGCAGAGGAAGCTATTGCAGGTAATGTATGCAGATGTACTGGATACAGGCGCATTGCTGATGTTTTCAAAAGTTTTGTGGAAGATGTTGATTTGGAGGACTTGGGTCTCAACTCGTTTTGGAAAAAGAATGAAGTCGCTAATCCAAATAAGTTGCCTAGCTACAACCCAACTGCAGTATCTACTTTCCCAGATTTTCTGAAAACGAAGTTTCTAGCCAGAGGATGTACCATTCCTAACTGCAATAGCCAAAGCGGTGTAATACTGACAGAGCCAACGTTGAATTTTATTTATAAAGAGGATAATAATGGAGAAGAGCGTTTCTGGACTAGACCATCAAGCTTGGAGGAGATTTTGACATCTTTAAAACTGAGAAAATCTGGCCGTGAAGATCTTGAACATAAGTTAGTTGTAGGAAATACAAGTGCTGGAATCTACAAGGAAATTAAACCTAAAGTGTTTGTTGATATTAGTAATATCCCAGAGCTACATGTTATCAAAAGACTGGATTCTGCAATTGAGGTTGGAGCGGCAGTAACAATTTCCAAGCTTATCGAAGCTTTAGATGATAGAAAAACCATCGATACTAGTGTTTCGGATCAGGGTAAGGTGAGTTATAACAAAAAAATAGGATTGAAGGGCATTGCCAGTCACCTGAAAAAGGTTGCTTCTGGATTCATTAGAAATACAACAAGTATTGGTGGTAACTTAGTTATGGCCCAGAAACTATTATTTGATTCATATGTTGCGACCATTCTATTGGGAGTTGGTGCATCTGTCAAAATTATTTCAGCTGAGAGAGTAGAATCTATATTAACCATGGAGGAATTCCTTGACAAACCTCTAGATTCAGGGTCACTATTACTATCAGTATGCATTCCATACTGGAATGAAGCTAGTTATTCATTTAAAGAAGATAAGACCAATGGTACCATTGGATTTTATGACAAATTGTTCTTCAAGACATATAGGGCAGCCTCTCGTCCCCTTGGTAATGCAGTGTCTTATGTAAATGCTGCCTTCTTGGCTCAAATTTCGCTCAATAAGCCTGGGGGTAGCTGCATTATTGAGAGTGTTAGACTTGCTTTTGGTGTGAGACATGCCATAAGGGTTAAGAAAGTGGAGGAATTCTTAGTTGGGAAGGTTATATCTTATGCTATTCTTTTGGAAGCAATTCTAATGCTTAAAGTCTCTGTTGTTCCTGTGGAAGGCACTCCAAAATCAGCTTACAGGCAAAGTGTGGTTGTTGGTTTCCTTTTTGACTTCTTTTTCCCTCTTGTAAAAGATTCAGTGATTCCCTCTAATACTTTCCACCTGAACTGTATGGATGAAATAAGCAGGTCTGTAAACTTGAATGATTCTTTGGAAGTGAGCAATGACCAGAGTAGTATCGATCCCGATGTAATGAAATCGTGTTGTAAACCAAAAAGTCTTACAGGTCGGAAACAGATGCTGGAGTTTTACAATGATTACCATCCAATAGCCCAACCGTCTTCAAAAATTGGTGCTGAGCTCCAGGGGTCATGTAATTTCCTGCCATCTTGCATTCTAGGTTGTAGATGTCACCTATCTTGATTGAACACCACTATGGCTCAAGCCAGCTATTCATGACCTATTTGGAAACATTTGATCCCAGCAACACATATACTTATTCATATGCTTGCGAAGAATCTAATGTGTGTAGGTGTGAAAGTGTCCAATGGAATGACGTAGGACACAAACCCTATAAGAAAGAGGCCGGATGAGTCCATTTCAACTAAGAGGCCAAGGATCCTAGGAGCAACCCTGATGATGTACGCCTAAGGAGGATTTCCAACACACTACCAACAAGGCTAGCTGAGCTTAGGATGACTTGGCATACTTGGTATGTTTTTGAGTTGCCACCCAATTTTGGGGCAACCAGGAAAACTAGGAAGGGGAAAGTGAAGGCCACTAAATAGATTATGCAATTTAATTTTGTTTAATGTGCCTAAAGGGACTATAGGCGCCCAATCATCAATCTTTCCATCATTTGTAGGTTTGATGCCTCTGCTTGCATTTCCCCTTTTTCTGGTTCTTTATGTTTAAAATCTCTAAATTAAATTCAACTTAATATAACATTTTCGGTATACAATTTCTGTATATTCATAATGTTTTTTATAGTATTGTTTTCTGTGTAGTATTATGTCTGTGTTTTTGCTTAAGTAATATAACACAGACATGCATCTCAATTTACAATAATTCATGTAAAATATGTGAATTTAAAAGAAATGTTATATTACTTAAGTAAAAAGTGGTAGACGAAACTTAAGTAAATGTTAATAATGGTAGATGAAAAGAGAGTCTGTTCTAATTTTATTCTTGTAAATTGCATTGCCTGTTTACATAGACGAAAAGAGAGCCTGTATAATTTTATTCTGTTCTAGCTGTGCAAAAAAGTGGTAGACGAAACTCTCCTGATGAAACTGTTGGTCATTTGCGCTCGTCTACTCTGGTGATCATAGCGCAAGATTTATGGCATCGGTATTGATGCGTTTTCTCTCTATGTAGCATTGGATCGGTCCATAGATATTCCCAGTGTGACATTCAGTCCATGGATTTTTTATCGATACCTTCAGTTCAGGGTTTGTATAAATTTTATGCTGGATATATCTGGTCTCAATCTCTATGGCATTTTTTGTAATTAGAAGATAGATAAAAAGTATCTCTGATCTATGGTATTTCTGTATGGACTATGACATTTCTGTATGGAAGTGATTCCAAATTAGGTATATTTAGTCTCTACATACGATATGTATCAGTCCCACGCTTCTAGGGAAGTGTTCCCTGGAAATTCATTCCCGAGAAATCCAGACCTTAATTCAGTCCCAGGCTTCTATGTTTGGTATCCCTCAAAATTCAATCCCAGGAAATCTAGACCTTAATTCAGTCCCAGGCTTCTATGTATGGTATTCCTCGAAATTCAATCACAGGCCTTAATTCAGTCCCAAGATTCTATGCATGGAATCTCAGAGTCAATTAAGTTTAAACCCAGACCCTTAATTCCGCTGTTATATCTTATTTAATCCCAGCCTTGGCAATCTCAAACCCTCGCTTCCAATTCTATGCATGGATTTCCAGCGTCACCTATCGAGGGTTTTTTATCCTTCAATTGGATATACTTGATTTTAACATGAAATGGGTTTTTCTGATCTATGGCATTTTTGTAATTTATAAGATAAATAAAAAGGATCTCCTGTAAGATGTATGGAATTTATGTATGGATGTGACTCTAAGTTAGATATATTTATTCTGTACATATCAGATGTATCAGTTCCAGGCTTCTATGAAAGGATTCCATGGAAATTCAATCCTAGGGAATCCAGACCTTAATTCAGTCCTAGGCTTGTATGCTTGGAATCCCAGTCATTAAAACCCAGACCTTTAATTATGGTGTTATATCCTATCAGTTCCCAGTGTTGATAAACCCAAACCCTTGCTTCCAGTTACATGCATGCATGGACTCCCAGCGTGACGTTCAGTCAATCATGTACCTTTATTGTGAGGTAAAACTGGATGATTATGGTGTCAAGCACCAGTACATGTATGCTATGGTAGTGGTTGGTGTTGCATGTAAGCTGGCCCTCCCTACATCACACAGATGTGATCAAAGGATCTATCTCCATTGTTCACCCATATCTTTTGTTTGTGATAATAATAGCTAGTGATTGAGGAGGGTCTTCTGGTCAATGAAGGACTCTGGCCTCCATATTCATTATGACTGGTGGAGTAATTCCAAAACCACCATCTATAATGCAAATATTGTTCTTGAGTATAGAATATGCAATATTCATGGACATGTAGCTGTGCCCTCTCTCGCAAATTCTTCAAGACGATGCTTTGATCCCTTGTATAAAGGAATCTCCAGGATAAAGGTTTCAAGTCTTCCTCATCTGAGTTAGTCCCGTAGAAGGAATTGAGGCTGGAAGGAGAATCACCATCGATGATGCAAATATTTTTGTCAAGTATATAATCTTCCATATTCATGAACATGTACTTGCACCCTCTCCGGCAAATTCTTCGAGACGGTGCTTTGATCCCTTGTATAAAGGAATATCCAGGATAAAGTTTTAAAGGAAATATAAAGGAGAAGAAATTGAGGCTGGAATTTAAATAGTTTTGCAGAAACCCCTTGCACTGGATTGGGACAACCTGAAGAATTGGTTACCATAAGGTTATACCGCTTTCTCTACATGCCCATATTGGCCTTACATTTTAGGAGAGCAATTAAAATGATTGTCCAAGTGTATAGAAAGAAACTCCAAATAAGGTGGCTCATTTCAAATGAAATGGTGTGTTGAAGTAAATAGGGAAAAAGGTAAATCTGGCACGCAAAAGTTACAGTAATTTCTTGCAAAAAAACCATTAGAGAAACTAATGAATTACTTTGAAAAAAGGCCCAAAATTGAAATTAAAATAGCCTGTGCGAATTATCATTAATAAAATTCTTTAGAGAAGCGAGAGGGAGTAAAGCTACAAAGAAATCAATAACAGAATGCTCTTCGCTTCCTTAATTGATCTGCCCATAAGGAGCGGCCCTAGACTTGTCATGGTCAATTTTAACCAAAAATATAGAAGAAAATATTATCGGAAGAAAATATTTGCAAGTTTCAATTTTAACCAAAGACATAAAATTACACACCTTTACACGATCTTTTTTATCGGAAGAAAATCCCAGGCTTCTACGCACGGATTCCCTGGAAATTCAATCACAGGGATTCCAGACCTTAAATCAGTCTGAGGCTTGTATGCATGGAATCCCAGAGTCAATAAAGTTTAATCCCAACACATAGGTTACTTACACAATGTGGGCTTCTAAAGTTCTTGTGCCCAGTTTTGTGTGCCAAAGATGGATTACTGGAGAGGATTGTCGAGAGGTGTATTGATGCGTATTTAGAGGTTTAATTGCACCAATTAGAGCGATGAAAGGCCAAACTAGATGCCTGTCAAGGTCACCTGTGGGAACCGAACTGCTTCTTCCATCGTGGCAAGAAATGAAGTGACTGCCTTCTTCACTCAGTGGCCTTACTTGCTCTTCTTAGTCTTCACTCTTCTTAGTCTATAGGTAAAAAGCAACAAACCAACGATGCCAGCGGACACAAAAGAAGAAAATGAAAAATGTGTGCGAGACACAGGAGAGCTTGTAAATAGTAGTTAGTACTTCATGGTCGTGCCACTTCCTCATTTACGGACTCGTGCATTGAATGACTTGCCATTAATTTCTAAAGGTCGCGTGGCAGTTACCAGACTATTTGGCTGCGCGTGAACATTGAATTGTGTCGTCAGTGGCAAGGCTCGGGCAGGGCAGGGAGGGTTTGTCCCATGGGCAATATTTTCAAAGGGAGAATGGAGTTGCTGCTTACTACCACGTCGCCCGTTGTATGCTCGCAGGCTCCCAAGGATTGATCGGGATTACAAACATAATAATCTCTACCATTACGTTGCACAGTTCCCGACCATGTATTAAGGTGCCTCTAATAAATGACATATATGCGCAAACAACAGATGGGTGCATGCATTAGACACTTGTATATGTTATTCATCTCACACTCGTACGTACTGCTGCTGGTTCAGCTATTAATTTATTATGAGATGTTCAGCTTTTCTTTGCTGCTGGTTCAGAGATTAATTTATTATTTTAAGATTACTTGATACTTCTTCTGGAATGAACTATTGCTTCCTGGGAACAATTCATCAACGTAGATTTTGACATCAATCTTATTTTACTGTATATATTCAGCAATAAAGAAGAGTTCCATAAACTATTATGCTCACAGATTTGAAGCACAATGCTTACAACTTATGTACAGTACTTTTCTCAGTTTCCTCGAAGATGAGAATACTTCCAAACTGATTTCAAAACTAGTTGCAGTCCCCACTATCGATAACCAACATCTGGGTAGGTAACTTGCACATTTCAATCTTGTTGCTTGTTGATAGTGTCAAAGCTCCCTGCTATGAATCATTTGCTGTTGTAATCATTAATTCAATCAGGGAAATATGTGTTACAACTGCTTCCAAGTCCAACTCGACCTTGGAAATACATGCCACAATTGCTGATGTATGCAGCATGGTTAATGATTCTGTTACAGGGCGAGAATTAACCAATTTACCTTCATTAGTGGATATGTTACTCAGAGCTGCTAATGGGGTTTTACTTCCAAATCAGAATGTATGCATTAAGGCTTGTGTTGATATAGTTTGCATGGTCGTTGCTATGTGAACAATGTTTATTATGTTACTGCAGAAAGATTCTTGCTGCTCAATCCATGTTGATGTTAGTGTTGATACGTTGTTATTTCTTGTGGTAGCACAGTATATTTGAATAATCATGCATAAGTCAGACTATCATGCTCTGTTTCTGGGCATCTTCTTAGACCTGTTTGGTACCGGACTTCGTAATAAACTTCCTAGAGTTGAAAGGATACTCTTTTGGTTTCCCAGACTGATCATCCATACTCCCATATTTACTATACATCTCAATAAATAGCACTCCCCACAAAAAATTACAGACTTGAATGTAGATTTGATGATATAGGCAAGAACATAGCTGTCTTGTTTCTAATCTTCTAGGCTGGCACATGATCTAAGGCCATTGAAGTACACTGGTTAGGCTCCATGCCTGCCCTTTGCATTTTGAAAATAAGTTTGTAGATACTAAAGCCTCCTACATTCATTTTGGATATATCCTTCAATCATGGCTTTTCAAAGA
>ML811541.1:167108-178045 GCA_009831015.1 Picea engelmannii | reverse complement strand
TCAAGACCTAGACATATACCTAGAGCTAGACCTAGACTTAGACCACAACCTAGACCTAGATATTGCCTCACCATTCCTCACACTCTTGCATCCACTCCCTCTCTATATCCCCCCTCTTCTTATCTCTCTCTCTCTCTCTCTCTCTCTCTCTCTCTCTCTCTCTCTCCTTGTTGTTAGTCTCACTCTCACTCTCACTCTCTCTCTCTGCCCCTCTTTCTCTCTTTCTCATTCTACCTCCCTCTCTATCTCTCTCCATATCACTCTCGACCTCTCTTATTCTCTTCATGGATCTCTCCCTCCCTCCCCTTATTTTTCTACCCCCTCTCTCTACCCTATCCCTCAATCTCTCCATCCCACTCTCAAGCTCTCTTTTACTAGTGTTGGCTCTTTCCCCCCTCCCCTTATCTCCCTCTCCCCCCTTATATCACTTTAATGTACTCCTCTCTCACCCTCACTCTTTATCCCCCTCCATTTATCTCTCACTATATCCCCCTCCCTATATCTCCTCTACTCTCCCCCCATTTATCTCTTTATATATCTCTACACCCCCCCTTCCCTCTACCTCCCCCATTCCCTCTGTAACACCCCCGACCATCAACCCCATGATCGGGCCAATGCTACTGTGAAGAAAAACACTTCTGGAACACATTATGCATTCTAATGAACTTAAAACGCTTAATTACAGTTAAACACAGAATTACTGCTAGCATTTCAGAATTAATGGAAATAACAACAATTCATATGCACAACGAAATACGTGATAACATTGAAAGAATCACATGTATGCAATTTAATTAATTATAGAATTACAAAACATAGTGACACTTATCTTTGAAACTGTCATGCATCACCAACTGTGTGTAGGCCTTCCATGAACCTCCCAGCCTTAGACAACACTGCTCATCACTCTCAGCAGTAGATCACCCCTAAGCTGGGACTAAGCTCCACTGGGTAAGGAATCCTAGGCTAGGTAATGTTTACAGGAAGAATACATGTAAAAGAAGGAGGATTCTCTCCCAGGAACCACTTATGCCCACTGCCCACAGACTCTCTTTCCCCACATGCCTGTCCCACCCCAGGAGTATACACATTCTTTGTCACCTTGATAGTCCTTCGGCTGCTAACCTCCCTAGCCTTGGGCTTTAGCAACATACTGGACCATAAATCTCTGAGCTCTATTGTAGCTACAGGGTTCCTTCAAGGAGCTCTCTCCTTCCTTCGTCCACTCTCTCACCTAGATAGAGTCACTCATAGGCTTGGTAAAACCTATCTCTTCAACAACAATCACCTCCCTCACCTGGGGAGAGGTTACACACAGGTCATACAACCGATTTCCTTAATCTCGTTCCCGTACAAAATAGAAAAACAATAAGGCTCAGAAACGAGCATACAATAGCAACAAACCACACCCAACCAAGAACTACGTGGCCACCACAGTCAACTGGGACGACAAACACGGGTTTCCAAAACATATGACAGACAGACTCTTCAACCCAACCAGGCTCAACAATTACGGGACATTCGATTTTCCCAACCATCCATACAGAACAGACTCATGGTTCTAGGTTTCGGGGATGCGTGATAGGAAATCCACGCGAAGGTCGAACACAGACTCGACCATTTTGACAGAGGGTGTACCGGCTCCTCCAGAAATCAACACAGGGCTTTTTTTTTTTTTTTCAAAGTTGCGTGAGGGTATTCTTGCAGAGGTCATGCCAGATTCCTGGTTCAGACAGTCCACAATAGACTAGAGGAGGAACCCCCATCATGGCTCAAATCAACAGTTTTAACTGCATGCACTTGGGTTGACACTTGTCACCCATGAAGCTCATTCCTTCCCATTTGGAAGTCACTCATCCTTCCAAAGAACTTAGGATAAAACATCACACTTACACAACTTTGGAATAGTAATAATTTAATAGTATTCTCAAGGGTTTAAGCCTCCTCAACTTAGCCCCTCTTCCAACCTCTCAGCCCCCTCTCCCTTACCCAGGATTTGTGGATGCTTAGTCCCCCATCATTCATTCATCGTGGTCGGTCCACACACAGAGATGTTTTGTATTAATATTATGCATAATTACATGTACAAAAAAAAATCAGGCTCCTGGCCTTCAACACTTAGGCTCCCTGGCCTAATAACACATAATCCCACTAGCTTATGTGACTTGGCTCACCATCCTATAAAACATAATTACAATTCATAATGCAAGCTTTATACTTCATTGACATGATTTACAACAGGGCTCAGCCTTGGGGTCATTACAATCCCCTCTCCTTATTTTTGCACTGTCCTCAGTGCAAATTTACACTGCATCTGCAAGCTTTTCAAAATTTTGAAAAAGATGCGGGTACTCTGCCCATATAACATATTCATGCTCCCATGTCATGTCCTCAGGACCGTACTAGGTCCACTGGACCTTTACCAGTCCTATAGCTCGATTCTGGAGCTGTTTGTTTTTCCTGTCCAATATGCACACAAGATGCACTTGCAGGACACCTTCTCATTCCACCTGGATCACATTCCAATCAATTACATGATTAGCATCATACATATAATTTTTTTTAAATGAAACATGAAACACATTATGTACATTCATGGATGCAGGTAATGCAAGTATATATGCAATTCGCCCAATCCTCTCCAGGATTTCAAATGGCCCACAAAATCAGGTTGCCAACTTGGCGCAACTTCCCAGCTTCAGGGAACTCCTGTTAGCTTTCACTTTCAGGAAAACATAATCACCCACTTTGAACTCTCTGTGGGTTCTGTTCTTATCAACATACTTTTATGCCTGTCCTGGGCAGCTTTCAAATTCTGCTTAATTTTCATCCTCCATCTCCTTGAGCAACTCTGGCCCAACTACTGTTTTATCAGCTGAATTATCCCAGCTCACTGGAGTATTGCACTTTCTTCCATAAAGTGATTCAAATGGGCTCATCTTCAATGATGCAAGATACCCATTGTTGTAGGAGAATTCTACCAAGTGTAGGTAGTCTTCCCATCTTGATGGTATGTCCATCACATACATTCTCAATATGTCTTCTATTACTCTGTTCACCCTCTCTGTCTATCCATCAGACTCAAGATGATAAGTTGTACTAAAGTTCAGATTCGTTATGAATCCTTTGAACAATCCTTTCAAGAAATTCGAGGTGAATTTCGGGTCTCTGTCGGACACAATCATTTTAGGAATTCCGTGCAATCGTGCCACTTCCCTTATGAAAATATCAGCAACATCTGCTGCCTTGTGAGTAGTTTTCAGTGGAATAAAATGGGCAGCTTACGTAAGATTTTCCACCACCACCATGATCGAATCATGCAGCTTGGTTTTTCTGGGAAATCCTGTAATAAAATCCATTGTTACTACTTCCCACTTCCACTCAGGAATGGATAAAGGTTGCAACAACCCTACTGGGTGCCTATGACCAGCTTTAACTTTCTAGCACTCCATACATATGGCGATGTATTCAACGATCTCTCTCTTCATACCTAGACAAAAGTAATGGCTCTTGATCGCTACTACTATTTTTTGATATCCAGGGTGCCCTGCATAAGGCACATTATGCATCTCCTGCAAAATCATCTGTTTCAAGCACTGGATATTGGGTACAAAAATTATGTTCTTGTACAACAGTATTCCATATGTTTCCAATTTATAAATTTCCATCTTCTATGGCGTCTTACCCTGCTATAGCTTGGCTACCAATTCTCTGCACTGTAGATCTACATTTGCAGCCTCTAGAATTATGATTTTAATATCAGTCTGATACATGCTAATGGCTGTAGCATGTAATTCATGCACCTTCCTGCTGAGTGCATCAACCACTTTATTCTCCTTTCCTTTGATATGCTTGATCTCAAAGTCATACTCACACAGAAATTCCAGCCACCTACTTTGTCTAGTGTTTAAGGTTGGCTGATCAAACAAATATTTCAGACTGTTATGGTCTGTTCTGAGTTCAAACCTCCTTCCCATGAGGTAATGCCTCCATTTCTTTAGAGAATGAACTATGGCTGCCAACTTCAAGTCATGGTTTGCATAGTTCTTCTCGTGCTCTTTTAATTTCCTAGACTCATAACAGATTATGAATCCATTCTGAATGAGGACCCCTCCCAATCCTTCTTTGCATGCATCAGTGCATACTATGAAATCTGCATTTGGATCTGCAATCCTCGGGATTGGAGCACTGGTTAACAACTGCTTCAATTGTTGGAGCATATCCCTAACTTACATTAGTTTATACCTAGCCTAGAATCCTAGATCTTGGTTAATACATTCATTTACACTTTATTTCACCTAATTTGGCCACATAGAGAATAAGGGCGCCTCATCCCTAGATTTTAGGGAAAACTGCTAATTTTAGATCAAGACTCAACTCCCGGTTCTTGATTTTCTTGATTTTTCTTGATTTATTCTTGATTTATCCTTGATTTATTCCAACCCCCCCATGAAAAACTCATTTATTATTGGGGAATGCACACCTCCTCTTTGAGTGAGAGATTTATTCCTTAATTAATGATTTTTGTTGTTACTATTATTAGTAACTACCATTTCAGGTCAGTTAAGTGAGTTGGAACTGCTTCTCTTGTCAGTTAAGTGAGCGTAAGTGAGATAATGTGCATCACTTAACTCTTGTGGACATTAATGAGTGTGTGAAATGTGTCTTTAGTGGTCTAGGTCGAACTATGTGGTCTCCCTTAGCTTATGACACCTATTTTAGCTATTTCTAGCTTTTTTTACTAGAATTTCTATGTTGGAAATTCTATATATTCACCTCCTCTCTTCTTTTTGAGGATGGTTGCTCATGTATATTCATTTTTGATTAATATAATTCTCTGATTTATGGAGAAAAAATTTCTCTCATCTCTTGAATATCAGCAAATTGCTTGTGTTCAATTTAACTAGAATTCTAGATCTATCGGGGTTTCTGCAGGAATTCTACATGGTATCAGAGCTAGATTGAATCTAGTGGATTGTACATGGTTTTATTTGCAGGTATAGATCATCAAGAGGCACAGAAAGTAGCAATGGATCATATCTCTCAGCCCACAAAACTCATTCTGAATCCTTTCAATTACTTCGAATGGAAGACATAGATCTCTCTACTCCTCCGAAGCAAAGGGCTTTACCGGGTAACAATGGGAACGGAGAAAGAACCGACTACTGCAGTGGAGAAGATAAAGTATTTCAATAAATTAGATGAATAAATTGGGCTGATATGCCTATCAATTTCTATAGATCTCCTCTTTCATGTCAATGGAGCCACTACTCCCGATGTGGTTTGGACCACATTGGAAGGATTATTCGGCAAGCAGGATGCAATGAGAGTGCATCAACTGGAGAATGAACTCATATCCCTAAGTCCAATTCATTTTAAGAAACATGCAAGAATTCTTCACCAAGTTCAAATCCCTCCTCGTTGAACTTAATTCATGTGGAGTCATGAAAGGGGAAGAACAACTCATCCTTTCAATTCTCTCGAAACTAGGACCTGAATATTCCGTATTTGTGTCGCCTTTTCAAGCATCTAAATTGACTCAAAAAAAATGGAAAATGCCTCCATTAAATGATTTCATTGCAGCATTGAATCAAGAGAATTCTAGTTTATTCCAAATGGGTTCCATCAAGTGTTCCAAGAACCAAGCACTTGTGGCTACTGATGCTCCAAAGAGCAGTGGAAAAGACAAGAAAAAAGGAACAGGTAAATTTCCTGAATCGAAGAAGGAGAGATTTGCACAATCTTCAAAGAACTCTTCTGAGCCTAAGGGTAAGAATAAGAATAAGGAAAGAACACTTTGCAGCTATTGTTCCAAAGGTTTTCATCCCAAATAAAATTGCATGAGGAAGACTATTGATGAGATGGCTAAGCAATTGCAACAGCACCATCTGACGATGCCCAAAAATGCAAAGAAATATAATAACAGAACGGGAGGGAGAGCACGAGATGGTCATACTTTAATGGCTGTCACATCCACTCCATCAGCTTGGATCCTTTATTCAGGTGCATCGAACCATATGGCTACATCAAAAGATGAATTTTCCTCCATCGAAGAAAGCACCAGATCCCCAATTTACTTGGGAGATGCCACACCCACAAAGGTGTGCAGAGAAGGAATTGCTGATCTTGAAGGGGGATGCTTCACACATGTGCTTCATGTAACCTTGTTGTCTGCAAATATTCTCTTGATATATCAGATCACTCTTTCGGATCTGGAAGGAAGGTTGAGTTCGCTCAGGACTCCGCAGTGATTACCGACATTTCCACAGGCTCACAGCTTGCACATGGAATTGCAGATCATAGTTCTCGTTTGTATTTCTTCTCCCACTTTGTTCCTAAATCTATTAGCACTGTATTTCTGTCACAATCTAATGATATCAGCAGGTTATGGAATAAATTATTTGTTCATCTAAACTATAATTACTTGCATCAACTCAGCAAGGAAAAGATGGTAGAAGGATTGCCAACTATTAAATTCACAAGCTGTGTATGTCAAGGATGCATTATTGGCAAGCATCCAGAGAAAAAGTTTGACAAAGGGAAGGCATAGAGAGCTTATTCACCACTTGGGATGATTCACAGTGACATTATGGGCCCATTCTTGCATCCTTTCGTCAGTATACAACTACAACACACAGTGCCATACACACCACAACAGAACGATGTTGCGGTGAGGAAAAAACGGTCCTTAAAAGAGATGGAAAATTGTATGCTACAGTCAAAATCATTAGCTCCAAAGATATGGTATGGATATATTAATTGTGAAGAATACATTTAGAACCAAGTTCCTCACAAATCACTCAAAGGCACCACTCCTTTTTAATGTTGGACCGGTAAGAAACTGAAAGTGTCACACTTTCGTATTTTTGGTTCACGAGCATGGGCTCACATTCCGACAGATAAGAGGAAGGATTTGGAGCCTCAAAGTGTTGAATGCATAATTGTTGGATATCATAAAGATGTCAAAGGATATATATTTATGGACTCTCACACTAAAAAGTTCATGCTAGCTTGAAGTGTGAAGTTTGAAGAAGAATCACTGCATGATTTTTCAGAAGACCCTGCCAAGGAATCGCTTGTTGTCATTGATGAGGAGGAGTCAGAAAATTCTTCGAGCACTTCAGAATATCCATTAGAGAATACTTTTAGGTCTGATATAGAGGATTAGGAGCAGGTCATGGATGCTACAACTCAGTTGCCAACTTGGGCAGAGAAAACCCTACAAGATGCGGGTGAACTAGTCGATGATCTTGTGGATACAAGAAGGACTAGATCACATTTTTTTGGGGCTCCTCAAGCCTTTGCTGCCACAGAACCTTTGATTCCCATACATTTCTATATGTCACTTGGTTCAGATCCAAATTCACACTCTGAGGTTGCATACATCTTCACCAAGTCCTACACTGAAAATAAATTTTCAGAACTGAGAGCTATGCTTGGAGTGGTGGAGACAACTCAGTAGGTCACTTTTGGCCACTCAACATTTCTTTTCCTATGTTTTTTTTTTTTGGGGGGGGGGGGTTCCCACAAGGTTTTCCCTCTTTCCTCTTTTCATATGGAATTCTTTTATGTAATGAGTACCTAAAATGGCCAAAGTTGTCGGGACTCAAATATTTTGTCATCACAGTTAGGCTTAAGGGGGGTGTTGGAGCATATCCCTAACTTACATTAGTTTATACCTAGCCTAGACTCTTATATATTGGTTAATACATTAATTTACACTTTATTTCATCTAATTTGGCCACATAGAGAAGAAGGGCTCCTCATCCCTAGATTTTAGCGAAAACTGCTAATTTTAGATCAAGACTCAACTCCCGGTTCTTGATTTTCTTGATTTATTCTTGATTTATTCAAACTCCCCCATTAAAAACTCATCTATTATTGGGGAATGCACACCTCCTATTTGAGTGAGATATTTATTCCTTAATTAATTATTTTTGCTGTTACTATTATTAGTAACTACCATTTCGGGTCAATTAAGTGAGTTGGAACTGCTTCTCTTGTCAGTTAAGTGAGCGTAAGTGAGCTAATGCGCATCACTTAACTATTGTGGAAATTAATGAGTGTGTGACATGTTTCTTTAGTGGTCTAGGTCGAACTATGTGGTCTCCCTTAGCTTATGACACCTATTTTAGCTATTTCTAGCTTTTTTTTACTAGAATTTCTATGCTGGAAATTCTATATATTCACCTCCTCTCTTCTTTTTGAGGATGGTTGCTCATGTATATTCATTTTTTATTAATATAATTCTCTGATTTATGGAGAAAAAATTTCTCTCATCTCTTGAATATTAGCAAATTGCTTGTGTTCAATTTAACTAGAATTCTAGATCTATCAGGGTTTCTGCAGGAATTCTACACGGTATCATAGCTACATTGAATCTAGTGGATTGTACATGGTTTTATTTGCAGGTATAGATCATCAAGAGGCACATAAAGTAGCAATGGATCATATCTCTCAGCCCACAAAACTCATTCTGAATCCTTTCAATTACTTCGAATGGAAGACAGAGATCTCTCTACTCCTCCGAAGCAAAGGGCTTTACCGGGTAACAATGGGAACGGAGAAAGAACCGACTACTGCAGTGGAGAAGATAAAGTATTTCAATAAATTAGATGAATAAATTGGGATGATATGCCTATCAATTTCTATAGATCTCCTCTTTCATGTCAATGGAGCCACTACTCCCGATGTGGTTTGGACCACATTGGAAGGACTATTCGGCAAGCAGGATGCAATGAGAGTGCATCAACTGGAGAATGAACTCATATCCCTAAGTCCAATTAATTTTAAGAAACATGCAATAAGTCTTCACCAAGTTCAAATCCATCCTCGTTGAACTTAATGCATGTGTATTCATGAAAGTGGAAGAACAACTCATCCTTTCAATTCTCTCGAAACTAGAACCTGAATATTTCGTATTTGTGTCGCCTTTTCAAGCATCTAAATTGACTCAGGAAAAATGGAAAATGCCTCCATTAAATGATTTCATTGTAGCATTGACTCAAGAGAAATCTAATTTATTCCAAATGGGTTCCATCAAGCATTCCAAGAACCAAGCACTTGTGGCTACTGATGCTCCAAAGAGCAGTGGAAAAGACAAGAAAAAAGGAACAGGTAAATTTCCTGAATCGAAGAAGGAGAGATTCACACAATCTTCAAAGAACTCTTCTGAGCCTAAGGGTAAGAATAAGAATAAGGAAATAACACTTTTCAGCTATTGTTCCAAAGGTTTTCATCCCGAAGAAAATTGCATGAGGAAGACTATTGATGAGATGGCTAAGCAATTGCAACAACACAATCTCATGGTGCCCAAAAATGCAAAGAAAGATAATAACAGAACAGGAGGGAGAGCACGAGATGGTCATACTTTAATGGCTGTCACATCCAATCCATCATCTTGGATCCTTGATTCAGGTGCATCAAACCATATGGATACATCAAAAGATGAATTTTCCTCCATCGAAGAAAGCACCAGATCCCCAATTTACTTGGGAGATGCCACACCCACAAAGGTGTGCAGAGAAGGAATTGTTGATCTTGAAGGGGGATGATTCACACATGTGCTTCATGTAACCTCGTTGTCTGCAAATCTTCTCTCGATATATCAGATCACTCATTCCGGATATGGAAGGAAGGTTGAGTTCACTCAGGACTCCGCAATGATTACCGACATTTCCACAGACTCACAACTTGCACATGGAATTGCAGATCACAGTTCTCGTTTGTATTTAATATCCCACTTTGTTCCTAAATCTATTAGAATTGTATTTCTGTCACAATCTAATGATATCAATAGGTTATGGCACAAATTATTTGTCCATCTAAACTATAAGTACTTGCATCAACTCAGCAAGGAAAACATGGTAGAAGGATTGCCAGCTATTAAATTCACAAGCAGTGTATGTCAAGGATTCATTATTGGCAAGCATCCAGAGAAAAAGTCTGACAAAGGGAAGGCATAGAGAGCTTCTTCACCACTTGGTATGATTCACAGTGACATTATGGGCCCATTCCCGCATCATTCAGTCAGTATACAACTACAACACACAGTGCCATACACACCACAACAGAACGATGTTGCGGTGAGGAAAAAACAATCCTTAAAAGAGATGGAAAATTGTATGCTACAGTCGAAATCATTAGCTCCCAAGATATGGGATGAATCTATTAATTGTGAAGAATAAATTTAGAACCAATATCCTCACAAATCACTCAAATGCACCACTCCTTTTTAATGTTGGACCGGTAAGAAACTGAAAGTGTCACACTTTTGTATTTTTGGTTCACGAGCATGGGCTCACATTCCGACAGATAGGAGGAAGGATTTGGTGCCTCAAAGTGTTGAATGCATACTTGTTGGATATCCTAAAGGTTTCAAAGGATATATATTTATGGACTCTCACACTGAAAAGTTCATTCTAGCTCGAAGTGTGAAGTTTGAAGAAGAATCACTGCATGATTTTTCAGAAGACCCTGCCAAGGAACCGCTTGTTGTCATTGATGAGGAGTCAGAAAATTCTTCGAGCACTTCAAAATATCCATTAGAGAAGACTTTCAGGTCTGATATAAAGGATGAGAAGTAGGTCATGGCTTCTCCAACTCATTTTCCAACTTCGGCAGAGAAAACCCTGCAAGATGCGGGTGAACTAGTCGATGATCTTGTGGATACAAGAAGGACTAGATAACATTTTTTTGGGGATCCTCAAGCCCTGGCTGCCACAGAACCTTTGATGCCCATACATTGCTATATGTCACTTGGTTCAGATCCAAATTCACACTCTTAGGTTGCATACATCTTCACCAAGTCCTACACTAAAAAGAAATTTTCAGAACTGAGAGAGCTATGCTTGGAGTGGTGGAGACAATTGAGTAGGTCACTTTTGGCCACTCAACATTTTTTTTCCTCTTTTGGGGCGGTGGGGGGGGGGGGGGGG